>WYDI02023583.1:47135-65151 GCA_009867235.2 Psittacus erithacus | reverse complement strand
AAGAAATTCTTTACTGTGAGGGTGGTGAGGCACTGGAAGGAGTTGCCGAGGGAAACTGTGAATACTCCATCCCTGGCGATATTCAAGGCAGGGTTGGATAGAGCCTTGGGTGACACAGTTTGATGGGAGGTGTTCCTGCCCATGGCAGAAAAGTTGGAACTAGATGATCTTAAGGTCCTTTCCAACCCTAACTGTTCTATGATTCTATGATTCCATGAATGGTGATGAAAAGGGACTATAACCTGCCACCAGATGTTTTGTGTCGACTCTCTCTGGAAAGCACCTTCTGAGAATGTGTCCTGCCTTGAATAATAAAAGTCAAGGCTGGTAGAAATCCCTAAAATGTCAATCCTAACAGAGTAGATATGTGAAGGAACTATGGAGTCATTCAATACCAGCAAGAATAAAGACCTTCCAAGGATTCTCAGAGCAAGTAGAACTTTCCTGAAAAAATCTCAGTAGGTGCCTGCACTGTTTTAGAGTCCCTAAAGTTAGAAAGCAGCTGAGTTTCTGAGATCTAAATATTGGACTTTAAAGACTGAAGTATCAAATGATCTAAAATGTTAATTAGCACATTTGTGTATCTGAATGGAAATGGCCTCTTAGTACCCTAGGCTCTTTCCAGATGTGATTCAGAATAATCATGGACTTGGACAAGGGCCTAGTTCCTACTGGATGAAAGGTGTCCACTTTGCTTAAACCCAGTTTCTCCCAAGGGAAATTTTTCATGAAGGACTCTTCTCTGATACACAGCCTGCTTTGAGATTCCAGAATACCATACTGGTGTTTATATGCTGGAGACTCTTTCGGACTTTGACTCTACTATTTGTGTGTTCTGATTACTCACTTGGAAGTGATGTTCTGGGGCTTGACACAGCAGTTTACCCAAGGGATTTTTTCACACAGATTAATTTTGTATCGTTAGCTAATTTGGATTAATTTTCTTCAGATATAAAGACAGCTAGTTAAAACCCTTTAAAGATCTGTGTAGACATATTTTAATTCCAAATAGGTGTTACTTAATTCAAATTAATTTTCCTCAGAGTTCTTCTGTCGGCAAACTCTAAGGAAACATTATTACAGGGAGATAACTGGATTCATCCCTTTTTATACTGGCTGGAGAAAGAAGAGGTCAGAAATGGACCATAATTTTAAAAGGGAAATGTTTTCATTTTTTGTGGGTATTTTCCTCCTTTTTTACTTAGAATCATCTGCTGTTAATACGTCACCTAGTAAAGGTAATTCTAGTTCAGTTCTAATACACAGGAGAATAAACTGATTAATATCATTTTCTAAGAACCTAGGGCTTATCCTCATGTATTAAGCAACTGACAAACATATGTTATCCATCTGCCAGTGAGGAGCATTTCTTCACTGAAAAGCGAGGATGAACAAAGTCTGCTATAGCCTGGTTGGTCCAAATGATTTGAATAATAGAATAAAAGAAGCATAATTAGGATGTTGTGTCATATTGTTATTTGGAATACTATTTTTTTTTTCCAAATCACCATTTTATCATAAATTTTTATACTAGCCAGCTTTCAGAAAAAGAAATAGTTTTGATGTACATGTAGGATTTCACTGTTTTGATGGACAAATGAAATTTCAGATGCATTACAGCACATTGAGAGCCCAGTGATGTGATCGTGACTGCATTGATGTGCACAGAGTATATTCACCTAATAGATTGTCTCTACTGTAAATAACCTGTGACCAAAACAGAGGAAGAATGAGGACTTTTTGTTACAGTGAAAGAGAAATTAGGTAATTTATTTAATGTTTACAAATAAAGCTAATGGCAGAGAAAGGAATTAAATCCAAATCTAAATCTCCTAAAACGAAGTCAGGAATAGCGGCCAAAAATGTGATTTTGAAAATGGTTTGTATTTGAAAATGGCTTATATCCTAATCATTATCACTGTAAAGAGCAGTTAAGTAGGTTTCTGTGTACAATTAGCACTACCTTTGCCAAGAATATCTCTTATTACTGATAACATTTTGAAGGTCCTTGCTTAAATTCCAGCCATATGTCTTAATTTGGTAATGAATTCCATGGTGAAGAAATATTGATTTGGGATTGCTTTAGCATACATTGCTGTCCTCTTTTACTTGAGTAATATGGGCTGCCTCATTCAGTTATGTTTAGCTGTTGCTAGACTTTTTAATGTATCCTTATTCTACATAATCTGAATCCTGATATATTACTAAAAGTCATTCTCAAAATTCATTGGATTTGCTCTCTAGTAGCATTAGATTTCTTCAGCAGTACAAAATAAGCAATCTTCCCCAAAGGTAAGCACATGTATATCATACCTGGCCTTTTCCTAGCAGAGCAAGCAGTCTAAGGGATCTCATTATCTACCAGATTTGGGACCTTAGTTGATGTCAGTGTAAACTGATCAGAATAAATTAGGAAGGGCAGGTTGGGAAGGCAAGGAGGGAGAGTTGCCCTTTGCAGGTGAGAGCAGTAGGTCTCTAGAGCTTTGCCTAGGAATAGACAGCGAACCCGCTGAGAGCTTGTAGGTTGCACTTAGAAGAAGGATGACATGGGTGATGTTTTGGGTTTCTCCTACAGACACCTTTATTAGGAAGAACTAGATGAAACCTTCTTTAGACAACTGGAAGAAGCTTCATGCTCACAGATCTTGGTCTTCGTAGGAGACTTTAACCACCTCAGTATCTGCCATTTGGTTTCTGAAATGCATTGATAACATCTTAATACAGATGACCAGGAAGTCAACTAGGGAAGGTGCTCTGCTGGACCTAATACTTACAAACCAGGAAGAAACAGCTGGGGATGTGAAAGCTGCAGACCACTGTGGCTGCAGTGACCATGTGATGGTGGAGATCAGTATCCTGAGGGAAGGGAACAAGGCAAATAGCAAAACAATAGCAGAAGAAGCAGACAGCCTGTTCAGGGACCTGTTTAGAAGAATCCCATAGGAGACAGTCCTAGAGGGAGGGGGAGGACAAGATTAGCTGATTGTTTATTAAGGATCACCTCCATTAAGCTCAAGAATGGTCCATCCTGATGAACAGATATCAAAGGTAGTAAGAGGCCTGAATGAATGAGCAAGGTGATCCTTATTAAACTCACACATGAAAAACAAGCATGAAACATGTGGAAGGAGGATCAGGTCACCTAAGAGAAATATGTAGACACTGCCTGACTATACAGAAATAGGTTTTGGAAAGCCTTAGTCTTTACTGGTAAGATTTGCCTACAGGAATTCCAGGTCCATGAGACCAGTGAAAAAGTCTGGAGCAAGGGGAACTTTCCCTTGATAAAGGTGGATCTGATTAGGGAACACTCAAACATATTGAACATAAACAAGACCATGGAATCTGAAGTCATACACACATAGCTGGTGGATATCCAGATAAGGCAACTCTTATCTCTAAAGGATCCTAGCAGTCAGGATAAGTTGGAAGAAAGCAGATGTCTCTCCTATCTTCATAAAGAGAAAGAAGGAGTATCTGGGAATTACAGGCCAGCCAGTTTTGCCTGTGTCCATGGAAGGTGACAAAGCAAACATTTAGAAAAACATTTCCGCACATAGTAAGGACAAGAGTGGTTGGGAGTGGTCAGTATGGATTTACAACATGGAAATTATGCCTGACCAACTGAAAACCCTGCTACAATGAGACGACTGAGGAAGAAGGAATGGGTGAGTCTAGCAGCAGTAATGTGGGGTCTTCAGTTTTGTTTGAGTACTAAAGGGCTGCATTTAAGTTGCCAAGAAATAGACTTCCCACATTTTTACACATACAAAACTTATTAGCTCTTGTACAATTGCAGTAACTTTGGATATATCAGTGCATGCAAAGACAGCAGTATTTTGTGTTACCTGTCTCCTAAAGCAAGGACAAAGGGAAAACTCATAGGTGCCACTGAGATGAAATTGCCTCAAATCCAGGAGATTACTGTCCCTTGGCTATACCCTACAGATAGACAGTTCTCTTGCATTATACTAGACTAGAAGGAGGGTAGAAGAAAGCTAAGAAAGTGTAAATAAATGTCCTGGGTTCAACAGTAGCAGTCATTTTTCTCCTTCTTAGCAGCTGGTGCAGTGCTGTGGTTTTGACTTTCAGCCCGGGAACAGCGCTGATAACACCGATGTTTTTAGTTGCTGCTCAGTAATGTTTACTCTGACCAAGCACTTTCTGAGTCTCATGCTCTGCCAGGGAGGAGGGGAAGCTGGAAGGAAGCAGAGACAGGACACCTGACCCAAACTAACCAAAGAGGTATTCCATACCACAGCACGTCATGCTCACTATATAAACTGAGGGGAGTTACCCGGAAGGGTTAGATTACTGCTTGGGTCGGGTTGGGTATCGGTCGACGGATGGTGAGCAGTTGTATTCTCTTCCCTTGTTATTTCCCTTACCATTAGTATTAATCGTGGTAGCAGCAGTGGTTTGTGTTATACCTCAGTTATTGAACTGCTTTTATCTCAACCCATGGGAGTTGTATTCTTTTGATTCTCCTCTCCATCCCTCCGGGAGCAGGGGGGTAGAAGGCGGGGAGGGAGCAAGCGACTGCATGGCTGATTTGCCGATGGAGCTTAAACCACGACAATAAAGAAACTAGGTAATAATGGTGGGTTTAGGAAAAACTGTATATATAAAGCACTCTAGGACTTAGGGGGTTATTGGTTATTTCAGAAACATGAGAAGTGTGGGAGAGTCTAAACAGCAAGCACGCACTTCTTGCTGCCAGAGGCTCAAATGCGGGACCAGTCAGCAAAGAAGGAATCCACTGAGAAAGGGAAAAGTGTGTTTTATTGAAAAAGCCACATGGGAAAATTTTTGACTTCTTGGAAGTGACTGACTTGATTTCAAATGAAATTGAGGATGTCGAGGAGAGGAAATGTGTGCTGACATTTATTACCTTGAATAGACTTCCTTAGTTCCTATCCTGGCTCCAGTAGACTGAAGATCTTTTTGGAATTCACACAAAAGCTGTCTATCTGTTTGCTTCAAGTATGAGCAGTCTCTAAGTAATGAATTACACTTCCATATAGCACAGAAATCTGAAGGGAACATTTAACATAATAAGAAATTTCTAGTTGTGGAAGGAAGGAATATCTTCCTTAGATAAGCAGTAGCCTAAAATGGAGGGAGCCCATGAAGTCTGAGCCCTTGAACTTTTTGAAAAACTACAGAAAACAAGAGTGCTTCTGTGTGCACCGACCAAAGCAAGCTGCTGAATTTGTACACTGTACAGAGAGTGTCTCTACCACAGTCAATGTGATGCATTCCTCCATTTATATTGGAAAAGCAAACGGTTCATGAAAGCACATTATGTCTGAGCTCATATCCCAGAAGATTCTTATTCTGTGAAATGAAGAACTGTATTGTAATCTAGCTATGTTTTACTTTCACACTGTCAGGAATTCTTGTGGAGGTCAATCAAATACTATTTCTTGGCTGTGGTTTGAAGCTGTAACCTGACCTCCATCACCTGAGAAGTTCAGAAAAGATCCTTAATAAAGTCTGTGTCATTTACTTATTTTTCATCTTTTGATGACAGTGCTTTCCTACATTCAATTGTATTTTTACTTCCATTGTTTTACATTAGGTTTCTGGCTTTTTTTTTTTTTTTTCTCCCTCTTTTTGTTTCCCTTGTCTATCTCTATAGCATTTCAGGCAGGCGTGTTTGTTCCGTTTGTACCTTTAGCACCTTTAGCAGAGATCGTGGTAGTATACCTGTGTCTTGACAACTGTGTCAATACAATTGTATGTGGAAATTTGCTCTTTAAGATGTGGTCACAGAACTATTCATCTGGGTATGGATCAAGATCGACAGTCCTGGATCAGATCAGTGGCTTGACTGGTTGTCTGCTGTCTTGCCAATAGCAAATAGAATATAAAAAAGGGTAAAAGAAAACCTAACATTACAAGACAAACTTCCCTCAGGAAATTGTCCCCTTCAATTTTAGTGGTCAAAATGAAAATCTGTGAAAACAAGTTATTTTGTTGCCGGTATATTAAAACAAAACAACAAAAAAGCCCAAACTGGTATAAATGTCTGAAGTATCAGTGTTTCAGTGTTGGAATTTTCATACTATGCTTTAAAACAGTATAAATAAGCATTTCCATCTAAGCACCTAATTCAAAGATTGTTTCTCATGACAACAGTGTAGTTAGACAGTCTGTCAGAGCTCTTACTTCTGGTCCCAAAGCAATTTTTTTAAAAATGTCCAGTTTCACAAACATTTCAAATTTGTCAGAGTTGAATAAAACAATGCAATATGGGTCTGCAGCCATTTTCTTGTGATCAGTCTTGACCACTTTTTCAGTATCATTGCTAAGTGGCTTCGAAAAATATGCAAAAAGAACTGTGACAACAGTTTGCACATTTAATGTGCCCTGTTCTGTATTTTATCCTTCTATTGAAAAACCACCTTCATATGATAAAAGGCAATCACAGCATGGTTTCATTAGTTATTTGAGGTAGGGTGGGACGCTAAACACACTAAACTGAAATTCTTTTTTTGTCCTTTTCCCAATTTCTGCTGGATTACCTGCTACCTATTTTGTGAATAATAATAACTACAGCAGTTCCCTAACACTGCATATTCAAAAATGTCCCTCGTAATTGAGGTTGTTGCTGTTTAGGGACTGCTATTGGAATGCTCTACATGCAAGAAGGCATGGGGCATGCTTTGATGGTGACACAATGGCTCTGCTGTAGGACAGGCTTTGCCCAAACATGTGACATGGAAGGGGGTTACAGGACCCCCTGCAGTGAATCTATGCCATCTAACTTATTTACATCTGCTCCACAGTATTGACTCTGTGTTGGAGAAGCACTTTGGTATTTTAGAAGTTTAGTAAAAGTAATAGTTTATGAATAAGTTTTCACCTTACTTTCTTAGAGACTTGGGAAAAAACCCAAAATATGTCAGTACAAAGATGACCATTACATACCTGAAGACAGCTTCTTCCCTGACAATTGACAAGTGTGTAAGCTTCTTACCTGAGAACTTGTTTACAAAATTCCTGAAGGGAAAAATACAGAGATAGGGCCTAACAAGCAGTCGATGTGCCTTGTTCTGCTATTAGACAAGTAAGAATGGCAGCTGAGTGCTAGCTCCTGGGTGCCCCAGCCTCTTGGTCCCTTGCAGTAGCAGAGGACAAAGTCTGCAGCCAGAACCCAGAGCTGCCCTTCATTAATGTCAGAGGAGTTTATGTGTCTATTTGCACACAAATCTGATGCAAATTTTGTTTACTGCTACTTCACAGAACTGGTGAGAACTCAGGCTGCGTCAATTAGTCCATTTGAACTGGAACCTACAGCATTTTATTTTGACTTTGCTGAAATGACCCTTCTCAGTAAGAGCTGCAGAACTGAACTGTCCTAGAGCTGGAAAACTTTATTCTTCTTGGATGTTTAAAAATGTGCTTAAAAATTGTCTGGGAATGATTTATAGCACTGACTGGAGCAAGTACATTTCAATACTAATGCATAAATCCTCTAACAAATATGCTGTCTACAGAGTTATAGGCAGAAAGGGGTGTCTTCCTTCTCTAAAGTAAAAATATGTTTGGAATGACGCCTATACTTAAATCTTGCTCACGCTTCGATCTCATGTGAAGAAATTTTATAGTTTTTATTATCTTTGACTTTGAAAACTCCTCGTATACACTTTAAAAAGACTAATGACAATACTGGGAATGAACATGTACTGTGGCTTAGGGCAATGGTGAAGAGTCATTTTATAGTAATAACATGAAACAAAGCTTATTATGGTAAAGAAAACCACATTATACTTACAACCACTGGCTGAATCTGTTCTACTGTGAAGTTTCTATTTATTGCTGCAGTTTTTCTTTGTTCCTTTCTTTCTCTGCCTGCTTTATTTCTCGCTGCCATTTTAGAAAGAAAGCCTGCATATCCTCAGTGGCTGCTGGTACCTTTAGAATATTTTCACATAATTTATTTAATATGAATCTTAACATATATACAGAGAAATCTTAAATGTATTCAAATATCTCACACTTAAGATGACACGTAACTTTTGTTGATATGTTAGCAATATCTCTATACTCAAATATATCTTTTCTGACTCATTTTCCATCATTTGATACTGATCCAGATATACTATAATGTACATTTGAATACTGAACATTGACCATTTACATACCCCTCGGTGTGGTTTTCAATCCACTCAGGTGTCTAAATCCAGTTATCTTCACAGTAATCTTCTAGTTATCTTCACAGCCGTACATTTGAACTTATTTGTTATATTTCACAAATTTAGTCTGAGTTTCTACCTTTTTATCCAGGTTGCGATTTTATAAACTTGTTTGCAAAGTTGAAATATTACATATTAGCACTACCCAAAATAGTCACAGTACCGAGGGAACAAATGTGGGGAAATAATTCTCTGTCAACATAATTCGTTTTTCAGCTTCTAACAAGAAATGTATAGTGCTTTCTCATTAACGGACTAAATGGGAGACCATTCATTTTATGTTCATCATTATCACCTGTGCTGGTGTGATTCCTGCTTCAGTTATCTTATCTTAACCTGAAACATGCAGTGCATAGAAGTTCAGAAGGGCAGAAACCATATTTACAAGTAAGAGGGCTGGATTATCCCTTACCTTTAGAGATTTAGCCATGCAGTATAAAGTATAACTATGATGGTGTATAAAGGAAGTGCAAAGTACTTGCAAGAAGGCATTATCACCGTTTAAACACAGACTAAGATACCTTTATGCCATTAAATGTTTTAGTGATGCCTTAATATATGTAGCTTGCAGATCTGGAGAATTACTGTTTTCCTAAGTCACTTGCATTTTTAGATCTGGTACCCTTTTTGTCCCCTTTTACTTTCTTGGAACTGTGATAACAGGAAACCTCCCTAAGAATGCTAACTTAGGATCTAGTTCAAGATGATTGGGGAGCCTGGTGTTAAGCTCTTGGAGAACGTATTATCTCAGCTTTTATATCTTACTGACTTCCCTCCTTTTCCCCCAATGTTTCTTCTCCATATTAAACATTTTAATTTCATTATTTCTTTGTTCCTTTATAAATCTGTTCCATGATATCTACAACTGAATCACATATATATACACACATGTATTTTCATATAAATATTTAACAATATTGTTAAACAATACAATGTCATAAAGACTAAACATTGATATTTATACAAATATAAAACTGATACGATATATAAATACATGCATTTAATGATTTATATGAATCTAAAGCATCTGCAAGTATCTTATTGTTAAGATAAATAACATATATAAACTTTGTATACGTAAGATCTTTATACATATATCTTTGCTATTGAATTAATCTCCAAGAGACTGATTCTTGCCCAGACTCTACTCACTTTAATTTCTATTTATTTAAATAATTTAATTAATAAATACCTATGCATGGATCTATGTTTAAAATTAAGGTTTCATCCTCATTTTTTTGTTTTCCTTTCTTTTCATTTGGTTTTTGGTGTTGTGGGTTTTTTTTTCCCTTTTGACCTCTGTAGACTCCAAGAAATACATGCATTTAGATCCTTGGGTATTTGCCTTGGGGGGACAGAAACTTTCGCTGGGGCTATGGAGTGATGAACCTCTTTCAACCTAGCTCTGCATTTCTCACCTCTGGAAGATGGATGGCATGTAATTACATTGGTCCTTTGTCATAGACTCATAGAATTACAGAATCACAGAATGGCTTAGGTTGGAAGGGAACTTTAACAATCAGCTAGTGCAACCACCCTCCAATGTTCAGAGACATATTTTATTGTCCTTCTAATATCTGCACCCTTCCTTTTAAGAATGTAGGGGGCACACGTTAAAATAAAGGATATGCATTCATTCTGAGGTACTGTTGCAATTCATGGATATTACAGATTATTCTTTACATTTAACAGTTGAGCCCCCTCAGCAGATACATGTTCAGCTCTGTAAACTCAGCCTCTGGGGTTTTTTTCGCAGAGCTAATATCATTGTTCTGGGTACCATCTTGGCTTGAGAACCTGTGTCCAATTCAAAATTAAAGTTTTCCATTTGTTTTCATGCTAACAGTTCATTCATCTTCTGCTGCTACTTGTCCATTACTGAAATGAAGAACAGTTCTGAGCTAACAGCTCTGTAGTAATCCTCTTTGTTCTTGCTATCTATTAATATCCTGCTGGTTCTTGCAACCTCTGGCAATATGATAAAATCCACTGCACTTTTTACATCTTCCCCAAACTATCAATTACAGCAGTGACTGTTGTTTGCTACAGGATGTACAAGTTCATGTGCTGCTTTTTGAGGCTGACAACTTCCTGTTACAGGTGCCTTCACTGGAAATATTTTAAATTCTATACAATCTTCTTTTTTTTCAAGAGCATCATCTGCACTCCATAAACATAAGTCCAGATTGTGATTTGCCTTTTCTTCAGTATCTCTCAGTTGCTTTGTAAGAAATTAACAATTCTTGGTTTCCAAAAGTCTCTCTTGCGATTTGACCAAGGTTATAGCCATGATCTGATGTTTTTGCAGGGACTTAGCCCCTGGTAGTATAAGGAAGACTGACTTTTGACCTCAGATCAATCAAAGCCACTTCAGTTGTTCATATTCCTTGGTCCACTCGGAAAATGTGTCATTGTAATTTCAGGTATTCATGAAGTGCATCACTGTTCAGTAGTACAACTGGCCTCTTTTACTGCCTTAAGGGACTTAAAACATGAAGCTTGTTATAATGAAAGTCACATCCTGGCTATTACTTCTTTTTTACTAACATGTTGCTTGCAGATAAAGGTGTGATCCAGCTGTATTTCACCTCTTATAGCATTACAAACCATTGCATTCTCCACATTCTTTCTTTGCTTTATTTCCAATGTCACATATTGGTCAACAATCCCACAGACAATAATATCAACAAAAGACTGCTTCATTCAGTGTCCTATGAAAAATTTCTTGTTTCCGACCTTCATAGAAAGACAGTTTTCTACTCAGTCTTAGCAATAGCACTGGACCAACATGTGTATTACTATCTGTGGTAGCCATACTGTGGGCAGTTTCTTAGTACCTTGAACGTAAAATGGTCATACTTAGACATTCCTGATCTGCATATCTTAATTTCCTAACTTTAAGAAGCAAAAGTGTTGAGAGACACCACAGTATTCAAATTTAAACCAAGTTTGAAGTAGATTAAAATTAAACAGCAAAAGCATGAAATTAAATGGATGAGGTATAAGGAAAATTGTATCTAAAATTATTAGGAAAGATATGGAAATCATCAATATTCCACTGTATAACATGGTCTTGTACTCGAATCTTGTTTGCTGGTTGCAGTATGCAAGACAATAAAGCTGGAAAGTTGGAGCAAATGGTTATGAGCATGACGCTGAGTATGGAGCAGTTTCTTCCACTTGGGAAAGAAATCAGTGACAAGCATAGTAATAGCAAATTATGCATGGTATGGGAATAAGGAAGGAAACAGGAATAATTTAGAATTTCCCCTAGCACTAAAGTTATACAACACATTTTTAGGTAGCAGGTATAAAACCAACAAAAGAAAATGCATTTCCAAGGAAGATAAAATTTCAAAAGAATGCTGGTGCTGGATTTTTAAAGGCTGAAAGTGCAAGGGATGTCACTAGAAGATTTGACATATTCGTAGAAGATAGGCCAATTGACAGCTGTCTATAAGTGTGATCATCTGGATACAACCTTTGGATACCTTCATCTACAACTGGGACAATGTGTCAGGGGGACTGTGTCTGTACAATTACCTAGCTTATTGCAAACTAATTTTTCCTAAAGATCAGTGGTGCCCATGATCACTGGGATACTTGGTCTGGAGTTATATCAATGCAGACCAAGGAGCTGAGCACCTTCTCCTTGACATGCTTGCAGACAAGTGTTGCGTCACTGTTGGTGAAAGATGTGGAGTGCCATCATAGGTCTTTTTATCACAAGAAAACTGCTCATTCCCCAAAGAAATTACTGGCTGAACCTCTGCAACTGACCACTTACACAGTTTTATTAATCTGACTAAGGTACAAATACAGATAAAAACCAAAAAAAGTTATTTTATATGGAAAACCCCTTTGCCAGCTCTCCCACGGATGAAAACACACTGTTCAACATACTTGCAGTGGCAAAGTAGGCAAGGTTTTAATTCAGAAAATTATTTACAGCATCTTATAGCTGAAGGAAGGATTATAATGTCATGTTTTAATATAAATACTTTTTAAATTCCAAAAGTAATGTATACAGAATGTTGCACATAATCTACATTTAACTGGGATAGATATATTCAGCATTAATTATTATGAGTTCTGTTTTAATGGATATTTATTATAAGTATTAAAAGGAATAGTTATCGAATTTTCATATTGTTTTTATAATTTTCTTTTCCCTGTAATAGGCTCAATGTAACATAAACAGACATTTTCTTGTTCCAAATTTTGAATAAAATGTGGGAGCTTTTTCTTACAGATTCAGGTTACATATTGCAGAAATGGCAGAGGAGATACTTCCGTGTTAAGGAAATGATGTAAACTTAGCTATGTGATTATCTAGGCAAGGCTAGTTAGTTTTGGAGTTTTTTGATTTGACATAGCTGACTATTTTCTGAGTAAGCTCCAGTCTACCTGAGTGCTAAATACCCTGGATAAACATAGAAACACAGCATGAGCATATAAGACAGTTTTGGGCTCCTATACATACAGGAATAATGTCTTTGTGTAGGCTCCAAGCCTTGGCTCCCCACGTATCCTATTTGTATATAGCCTGATCTATGCAGTAGTTAATTAAAGGAATTGGAGGCTTCATAAAAACATAACAGAGAATCCCTTTTGTAGGTTCTCCTTCCTTTTAAGCTACTTTTTGGAGCAAATATGAAATGATTTCTCTGAGGTCTACTGCATCAGGATAATTGCAGACTAAATTAGAGCCTTCTGTAACTTCTTCAGCATTTATGTTACAAAGTAAAGTACTCCTCTCAACGCACTTCTGAGCAAGGGAGAGGGACACAAATCCTACTACAAGAACAATAAGCAACTTATTTTCAATGTAATCTGCTAGAAAGGACATATTTCCACATCAGGCCAATATGAAGGTTGCTATAATTGCTTTGAAAACATCCCAGATAACACTAAGAAGGATTTTTTCAACCTCACCTTGGTGTTAAACTGCAAACACATTAATCATTTCTATACGTCCTGTTCTTCAAGCAAAATTTCTCATTGAACTGCAGGCCTTTAAAGGAATTTCCAACTTGTAATATTTTTATTACATCAACATCCCTTTTGGAACTTTTGGAAATGAGTGATCCTGAAAATCTGTAGACCTTTAATTTCAAAGTAAACTTCATCACAAAGACAGCTGGATTTAGTTTAACCCCAGCTCTTAAATGTTTCAATTTCACTTACTCCTTCTGAGTTCTGACTCTCAACCATTTGGTGATGTCCAGCAGCACCTTATTTCCAAAGCCCTAAATTAGCAAATGCAGCTCCTATTGGTCTCCTTTTCATGTTTCCTTTTCTCAACAGCATGTTCTCCTTTGCATTTTCAGGCTCAGACAGCTATCAGAAGCAACACCCTATCAGGCAGTTCTTTATAACCAGTGACCTCGTGGTTGTGACTCATGTGACTTGTTTTTTAACATATGTAGGACTTGAGCATGAAGTGGCAATAATACAGTCTTTCAAAAGTGACTTTGGAAGTCAGTAGATATTCCTCACAACTGCATTATGGGGTTTCGACCAGAAAGTTAACTATGTGTAAAGCAATGGATGTGGTTGTTTGCAGCTAAAGTTAGTATACTTCCCTTAAGGACATCAGAAAAGTTAATGTTTGCTCTTTGAGCATATTGGATTCATTAAAGCTGTTTCTATTTTTGAGCTAAAGGACAAAAACATCTACCATTGATTAGCCTCAGTACGAAGGACTCTGAAAAGCAGAGAAAGCACTGGACTTGTGGAAAGAATGAAAGAAATGCTGGGAGTAGGTAAAAAGCATGCTAACATGTTCCAGTTCCAACCCCATGAAAAGCAAAGGTCTCTCTAACCTATATTTATTTTTCACTCAGAGGTGGAGGAAAGAAAAATTTGAAAACAGCTGAAAAAAAGGCTTCTAAAATACAGTATAGTCCAAACCCTTGAGACACTCAGGAAACACTTCCAGTCACCCTGGGATATTGTATAACTAAGAAAAGGCAGTTGCCTTTTACCATGCTGGGTGGGCAGTTCTCTCCCAATCGCTCCTGATGAATTATTCTTGCAGTAATCACATTCCTTTCTCTATATATATTTTTCCAAATTACTTGGAGAGCAAGGGTGCTTCTCTGCATAAACAAGAGTGGTAGAAGCTTAAGCAGAAACCTGGAAAGAAAGAGCAAGGGGAGGGAGTGCTGTGTTAGAGTTCTGCTTCTTACCCCGATAATGAGCAACTCATTGCTACCCAATGCTGCTACTCTTAGAGTGCATCAAATATCTCACAGAAAACTGAGTGCAGGAGCAAGCTATCACATGATCAAAGTAAAGACATTGGCTGTTACTATGAAAGAACCCTGGCATTCTAGAAAATCTCACCCTAGTGTATGCCACATTTTTGGTCTCATGTGAGACTTCTGTGTCAAGAATCCTATACCACGTTGAACAGTTGGCAAAATAGTACCTGAACTCTGCATGGCATATTTGTGTTTCATTCAGTTGGTTAGGCAACTGCAAAATCATGTTAACTCCTACAGACTCTCTTTTGCTTAATTTGTCTCATGCTGCTTTTTAATCTACCTACAATATCCAAATGTTTTCCTCTATAGTACATCTTTTAAGAAAAGGTGCCCGTATTGATTCATCTACTTAGAGTGTCTGAATAAGAATATTTCAGATCACAATAATACGTGGCACAACATGGCACAGTAGTCAGCTGTTACAGACACTTGCCCTTGACTTAATTAGCAGACTGGCATGGTTGCCTCTCTTCTGTGTTCCCAGAGTTAAAGGCTCAGTTCATAAAGAGAATGCTAAAATGTGCCATATGCAAAATGTCAGCTGCAGAATTGGTGCTGAAAAGATGTGGCCCTTGCCAATGCTGAAACAAAGAAAATATATTTAACCCTCCCATCCAAAATTAGCATAAAATAGGAAAATTTACATAAAAAGTAAATGCAGCTCTAGAAAGAATTTCTGACTGAGATGGCTTGAAATAGCTGAATCACCCAGTTCTTCACTGCCATGATGTGTAGAAAATTTCTGGATAGCTCTCCAGTCCTGAGATATTTTCCAGGGTCTGGTGACCTGCTGGACATGTGTCTCCTGGTGGGGAAGCAGAGGTGGCTGCTGCTGTCCTCATAAAACTTTACAGCATCAACATCTTTCAGCACAAAACCAAATGCTTTCATGCGAAGTTATGATAGAAAACATCCTAATGTCAACTGGCACAATAACATCCTGATGGAAGTTAGGAAGCTGGGCAAGGTGAGATATGATCAGCCCTTGCTGAAAACTCAGTTTGAAAGTCCTAGTATTTACAATGTCAAAGAAAAATATTTTCAAATCTAGTTAATGTCTCTTCTATTTGGTGATCACTTAAGACAAACAAAATTGGACAAAGAAAATAATTACATGACAGCACCTGGATTCTTTTGTGGGGAAAGTAAGGCTCAGCATAGAGTTGTGAAAAGCAGGGTTTTTCGTTTGTTTTCAGAGAGCATGAGTAGTAACAGCTTTAGTCAAGTGCTTGAAGGCCTTTCTAGAACACAGGTTACTGCACTCGTTTGTTAATTTTAATATTTTTAATAATTTCTGCTGTTTGGCCAAGGAATCCAGTCAATTTCATTTTGTAAGGTGCTATAAAAATATATGAAGCCCAAAAGCATTATAGTCTGAAGGACCATTCATGATTATTCTGCCTTTTCTCCTTCATAACGTAAGACAGACAATTTCACAGATTTATGTATGAAATCTAAACATCAGTCTATACAACACAGTATCTGGATAGCACACATTTTTAGGTAGATCCTGATCTGAAAGTATCAATTAATGGAGAACTTCTTTCCTTCACATGAACATAATGCAAATTTCAAGCGAGTCTGAGCATCAGGCAAAGGACAAGGACAAAGACAAAGAGAGGGAAAAAACATAGAAGCAAGTGAAAAAATACAGCTGTTAGAGAACAAGAATGTGGATAGTCTAAGGGGTCAAAATCTCAAAATTATTTTCCTTGCTAAATAAATATCAGCCGCAGTTCAAATTTTGGCTAATACATGAGCTGAAACAAAGAAGTAGCCAGATAAGCAAGATGCTGGATGCTACATCAAGAATCAACTAGGCACAAGAAGATTGTGCAGCTGCAGAAGCTGTTTAAATCTGTTGCTTTGGACATTTAAAATAGAGCTTCATGATGCCTAACAGTGCCTGCTGAGAGGGATAGAAACATGGATGAGGTGACCTAGTAAGCCTTTTTTCTGTGAAGCTTTGCCATAGTTTTCAGGTGATTGTTCTGCCTCACTTTGGCAGTATTCATCCAGCATGTTACTTTGGGAGTTTGTGAAATACCATCCACTCTTTGCTCAGAGCAGCTAACATCTAGAAAAGACTTTCTGTGCAAATGGTAACCATATAAAACAAAGCCAAATTTTTTATACAACATCCAGTAAACTATTTATGGGAACCACTGTTTTTCAGTAGCATGCTAAGAAGACTTTTCTAAAGACAATTTTCCATAAGCATTCTTTGTCCATTCAACGTCTTGAATGTGCGCAATGGAAACATCTCTTATACAGACCAGTAGTTTTGACAGCAGTAAAAGCTGTGAGTCTGCAGGATGGGCAACTAGAGATGCAATTTCTCACCTATTGCTTGCCATCCACTCCATACTTTCACAACATACTCAAGAAATTGTGATGAAATTTTTGTCTACAGAAATGACACTGAATTCACACCACAGCACATTGTATAGGGTGTATTCTCCTGTTTAAACAAAGCCTAACTATTATGCTTTCATAACAGAAACTAAAATTCATAACACAAAATAACGATGATGGACTTGCTTGGTTATCATATGAATAGCTTGCCTAAAAAAATATAGCAAGGCAGATCCCTGGCCCACATTCCAAACACTTGAACAAACTCCTGTTGACTTCACTGGGCTTTGGATTATACTCACTGCTGTCAAGATGAATAATTTCAGGCACTTCAAGTAAAGGTACTAGATGTATTGAAAAAGACTAGATTTATTATCCCTCTAAGGGCATATCTGGAGGAAATTAGTATGCAAGATACCGCTATACACAAGCAACATCACATTCAGATTCAGGATCTGATATGTTGGTAAAAATATATGATTTAATAAAACCCTTCATAGTTCATATTAGCTCTGTTGTTTTGTTTGTGTTTTTTTTTTTTCTGAAACTGACTACTTTCTAAAGTGAATTTGAACTTTATATTTACATAAACACTGAATGAGTGGTTATCCACAAAAAGGCTTCCAGACAGGATAAAAGATAACCTGCTGGACATGAGTGAAAGCAAGAACCATTAATAGCATGTGATCATTAGCAAGATACTTTTTTATATCAGTATTTGGCTGGGCATAAAATGTGATTGATTTGTAAAATGCTGTGAAAAGAGGATTTAGCTGCCAGAAAATTCTGCATAGTTCTGCAAAGTACAATATGCAATGGTTTGTCAACTTATACAGACAAATTGCAGAAAGAGAGGAGTCTGAATATATGACATCACATACCATCACATTCAGCATGGACAGTTGAGGGGAAAAGTTAATGTGAAATCATGAAGAGCTGCTAATCTTCAGAACAAGGAATTATCCATGCCACCTTACAGAAATGAAGGTACATTGTAAACCTGACAGACAGGGGTAGAGCAGTTGATGCCATCTACCTGCACTTGTGCAAAGTGCTCGACACAATTTGGATGGCTGTCCCACGTGACATCCTTGTTTCTAAATTGGACAGACACCAATTTGATAGGTGGACCACTCAGTGGATAAAGAACTGGCTGGATGGCCGCACTCAAAGAGTTGTGGTCAATGGCTC
>WYDI02023583.1:31854-46119 GCA_009867235.2 Psittacus erithacus | reverse complement strand
AGTGCTGTTCCCAGGCTGAAAGTCAAAAACACAGCACTGCACCAGCTACTAAGAAGGAGAAAAATGACTGCTACTGCGGAACCCAGGACAATCAGGGACTGTAGTGATAGGACAAGGGGTAATGGGTTCAAACTTAAACAAGGGAAGTTTAGATTAGATCTAAGGAAGAAATTCTTTACTGTGAGGGTAGTGGGGCACTGGAATGGGTTGCTGAGGGAAGCTGTGAATGCTCCATCCCTGGTGTTGTTCAAGGCCAGGTTGTACAGAGCCTTGGGTGACATGGTTTACTGCGGGGTGTCTCTGCCGATGGCAGGGGAGTTACAGCTAGATGATCTTAAGCTCCTTTCCAACCCTAACTATTCTATGACTCTAAATTGGCCACCTTATGAAAACTAAGGTACATTATAAATGTGACGTTATCTTTAACACAAAAAAGAAGAATCTTGCCCATATAAAGATAGGGTATGTGAGAACTAGTTTCTGTCAAGTCTGGCACAGAAGAGGGTTGGTTGAGTGAGTATATTTGCATCCTTCAAGCCACCAAGGAAACAGCAGAGTCAAAATTAAAAGTAGTTTCTACAGTCAATGGTGTAAACATGTCTCAGGTTGCTGAAGAGGTACCAGTAACTACGTAAGAAAAAAATCCTGATCTTCAAAACACATATAACTGCTCATTATCTGAGTTTGCACAGCGAGTTGTTTCAATTGTTTTGTGGAATAGACCAATAGCAGTTTTTCCTCTCTAAAGACATATGTTTTCAGGGTAAGATTACAATGTCCAGTGTGTGACTTTCCAGTTCCAGGCTCATAGAGGTGGTAGCATTGGTTAAATTAATCCTCCAACTCTGAAGACACAGATTTGGACACACTGTGTAACAGATCTTGGGAAAGAACAGGAGCACTGCAGTTTATGCAAAAAAGTTTGTTCTTCACTTGTGAAAAGACAAGGGACAGGTGTAATCCTTTCCCTTAGAAAGATTTGTGGAATGAAGCAACTGAGGTGAAACTAAAGGGAGGTGATGTTAGAAAGTGTTACCATAGCTCTACTTTCTATTTCTACTGCGCACATGGAACAGGATGGCTGTGCAGGGGAACAGGCTGCCTCTAGACTTTGCTTTCTACCGGCCCCTCGGCAGCAGGGCCACATAAATATCTGAATCTTCTCATTCATTAACTGAGCACAGCGAGAAATTGCATTAGGTTGAACTGATGCATTTGGGGTTCTTTAGATCTCCCTTATTTTATTTCCTTTACACTCTTTTTTCCCAACCTGTTGCTCAGTTTCAAAATGGAAATTTGTGGTTTATTTTTCAACTTTTCCAGCTCCTTTTTCCCTTCTCCTTCCACCAGTTCTCCCCCCCCCTTTTTTTTTTTTGGCTGAAATTGTGGCTTGATTTGTAACAAATCATTTCAGTATCCTCCAAATTGCATTTTTGATGAACTGACTATTCAAAAGCATTGCTCAATTCTACCCAGTGGGAATAATTTATTCCCAGGCTTCCCAGAAAAGATTCTGCCACACACTCACAGCTTGGAGAAGTCAGAAAATGACACCATTCTCCAAATGTTGAGAGGCTGATGGGTTTTAAAAGCTACAGCTGTGAAGATGTACTTTATGGAAATTGATAACAGAAGTAATTTCTTGAAAAGTTTGTGAAAAATTTATAGACTTCACATTTATGCAAATAATTAAGATCACTGCACATAGTTTTCAGTGATATAAGAATAACAACTATTAACCGTGAATGATTTCTCCAGTTGTCACTCATAGTCATAGTATACAAATCTGAAAAGTAAGTATATTATTTTGCATATTTTGCTAAAAGAATATATAAATACAAAATCTTGTTCTTTACTCTTTGGTTTCTGCTCTTCTGGACTGAATCTAAGGATATTAATTATTTCTGTGACTTATGTCTATTTGATTACATGAAATATTCTTTCCTCCAAAATGTTTAACTGTTCTTATTTCACCATCAATCTAAAAAATACAATCAAGTCTTCATTCACACACCACAGATGTTTATTTACTCTGCTTATTTCTCAGACCAAAGTTTTTTTTATCCTATTTTTCTCCTATGTATATACCCTTTTGCATTCCTTAAAATCATGTCATGTAGCTTGATATTTTGAAGTCTCAATAACATCTTCCAGTAGATAACAAATGGAGACAAAAGCAAAATGGACATTAAAGGCCAAGCCTTTCACGTTTCACCTGTGTTTCTTACTATGAGAGTTACTGCCCTTCGTAAGTAGTGCTATACTACTGTTCCTGCTAAGCAAAGAAATTTAGGGTTGGCCAGATGGCTTTCAATCCCTATGTTTGCAAAAGCTAATATTTATATAAGAAGACATTACAGGGGAGTCTTACTGAGAGAACAGCTGTAAATTATTCAGGCACTCATCTGGAGGAGACATCTCCGTTCTTAGCACATGTTTATAATTGAAACATGGTCCAGCTTTTCCAAACCTCTACTGAGTGACTCACAAGGACAGTTTCATGCACAGTGCATGCCACACTGCTCTGCAGCCAATGTTCTTTCACTTGGAGTCATCGCATCCACCAGCACTGAGACACTTTGAAATCAGCCCTCCCTTTTCTAGTCATGCCTTCAAAGCCCCCTTGGTCCACCACTGTGCTGTACACATGTTCCATTTGCATATTACATGTTTTGGGAGGCTGACCTGAAGACAAAACAATTTGGATGGCTGGACACCATACTGTGCATATCTCATGTTTCATCCAATCCACTCTACTGGCTTTTCTGAGGCAGCATTTAAGAAACCCTGGTGAGCAGTTTTGTAGTGTTGGGTGGAAGCAGGCTTTTGGTATGTGCTAACTTCAGATCACAGGAAGTAAGGACATATGAGGTGTAGAGAAAGAAGCTGCTAAGGGAACCCAAGCTCTTACAACAGCTCTTTGCTGAGACTTTTTCAACTGCTGTGAAATTAAGGAACGGAGTGTGGCAGATGGCTGGACTGGTGACCTAGTGAAGAATTTACTCTCAGATGCTACATTTAATGGTAGGAACAAAATGTATTCCAGTCCTCCTTCAAAGTTTAAAGGCCACTTGTGAACAATGTGTGCAACTTTCCATATAAGATTTAATTGTCATTAACATGCATGTTAAGGGGTAGGTACGATGTTATAAAACTTTTATCATGTTTCATGCGGGGATTTTAGTGTACTGTGTGTGGGGATTTTAGTGTACTGCGTATGGGGATTTTAACACTGCACATTTGGAGGTTAAAATAAGCATCTGAATGTTCAGTGAACACAGGCATTTTAATGAATTGTTTAATGAATTAGGGAAGTGAAGGTGGGCATTTTAATGAATCACTCAAGACTAGAACCCATGAATGCAAAGACATTTTCTACGAATTTTTAATAAAGAACAATGAGGATGACAAATTAATGGTACGAACAGTAGGAAAAAAAAAAAAGAATTAAACACACAAATGTGCCCAGTTAAAAGTATTATTAAACATGTGCAATCATGTGCCAAGTTAAAACCTTAAGTACAAATTAATCAGGAGAGAGATTTATATAGGCTCTTTCACAATGCCCTGCCATGGAATCCACCATGCTTCCCAGGGAGCTTCTTTACCCTTTCATTATCTTTCTCATCTGTGTCTGTGATAACTCTACTGTGTCTTTGTCTTTCTTGTTTTCTCTCTTTCCCTCATTCTCTCCTTCCAACTCTTTTTTGCTCCTTCATAGTGAATATAACATTTTTTCCTAAAGGCAGTGCAACTGAAAGAGGCTAATCACTACAGTAGGCTGTCCCTGCTTTGGAGAATGGAACATGTTAAGTGTGTCCTCCAACAAGGAAAACATCATCTGTCAAAGAGATACCAGTCCAGCTGAGAAACTATGTAGAGATCTCATTTGCCAGAATTGTGTTTTCAGAGCTGGGAAGAGAGTAAAAGACAATCACAGGCATTATGGAAAGTGCCAAGTGAACTGCACTGCCATGAAATCTGTGCATCAAATTAAAGCATATTATTTGGCTTGTTTTTCTATAAAGAAAACACTCACAGATCAACATAATGGGTGATGCAAAACAGAATTTTGCAGTAACCAAAATGTCTTTCTCCGCTGGGAAAGTTTGTGTTGTGGGACTTGGCTGGTTTACCACACCATACTTCATGTTGGTTAAAGGCTCAGAACACTTTTTTTATTTCTCCTGTGGCTACTGGGAAGTAGTACACAAGGACAAGCGTACTTCCTTTAAACTTCACACTTAATCCAAACAGTGCCACCATTTTGGCTGTGGTTAATTTGGAGCTTTTGGAGGTAGGAAGATAGCAAGTAGAAGAGAAAATGTCAAATATGAGGAGCAATAAGCAATGAGCAGCAAGTGACACTGACGTGCGTTTGGATGTAGCTATACAAAGAAAAGAAGTGGGAAGCCTGCGCATCTCTAGTACAGCTCCTGGATATGTGCCATGTAGTGTCAAGGGACTATGCACATAAAAGGTTTTTCTTCTCAGTTTGAGGCAACAGAGAGCACATTAATATCTCACATACACTAAGAGATGGAGCTAACTCTTTTCTACTCAGCACTTCCCTGCATAGCTTCTATTTTACAAAACAAATTTAGAGAGCGAAAGGCAAGAAGAAAAAAAGAAACAAAGCAGCACATCCTACAGTGGCAGAAACCAGATAGCATAGCACCAAGGTATTAATGTCACCCTGCCTACACAAGATCCTGCAGGTAACTCAGGTAGGGTTACCTTTGCAGTTCAGGCAAGACCTCTGAACTTGCAGTGATTCATTCAGACCCTGGATTGAAATGATAAACTGTCTGACTCATGTCATGGATGGCAACCAGAGAGGTGTGCATGGGGTCAACCAAATGTAATGCCTCGGCAATGGGGTCTCACAGAACTGTACAGTCCATCTCCTTATAGTAGATATTCATTTGAATACAAAATTTGAATTTGGAAACAAAACATTGTTTTCCTCAACACATCTATATGAATCTAGAGTGCCTGTATTGCGGCATGGTCTTGACCTCAGTGTAGTTACCTAGAAAGACAAGCACTGACATGGCTGCATATGAGAACCGAAGTCCACACCCTCAGGCATAAGCTGAGGTATGACATCTGATTCAGGTAGCTGAACTCATGTGGAATAAACTGTGGCTGTGAATTACCACTGAATAGCATAGCTTGGTCTAGCCAGCATGATCTGGCAGTAGCAGGGAACCGCATAGCGGGCTTAGCACATGCCCAGCTACCCTTTACAAATAAATTTCACTGTTGCGGAAAACATCACCTGTCACTGAAAGGTACTTTCACTATGGGTTTATTGTTGCACATGAAAACAGTGGACTGGCAACAAGAATATTGTTTGAGAACACAAGGTATTATAACACAGATGAGTACAAGCTAACCAGAAAAAAAAAAAAAAGAAAAAATAATTTAAGTGTAGATACGCCTTCGGAGGATGCAAACTGACAACTAATCAAATTATTTCAGTCTGCCATTTTTGTTCCCATATGACAATTATGCCTGTGGTCTCCTTTTAGGAAAATCGTAAATACGACTTTTCCCCTTGTCTTTCTATCATGGCTGCAAGAAGTCAGTATAACATAAGCACTCAGAAGGAGATTCATATCCTCAAACACCCTACGAGTGTTTTTCAAAGCATTTCTCTCAGGTCTCATATTACAGGTACTTTGTAACACTGTATTTGAAAATCACGGTTTTTCAATTTCTCATTTATTTGTTACAGCCTTTGTCCCATTGTAAGAAAAGTAATCTCGTTAAAAACCTGAAATTAATATACCTTTTCCTTAGAACTTCTTCAAACCTGAGCCAGAAGATCTATAAACAAGCAAGGCTCTTAATTACCACGTACTCATTTGCCCCCTTTCACTGCAACTGAGAGGCTAGAAAGGGATTTTTCTATAAATCTGAGGCTAAATGTAATGACTACTATGTTACAAAGAGATGACAAGGGACCTCCTGTTCCCCTCAGAGTTTGTCCTAAAGATAAACTTTTGCACAGAGAGCAGATTAAAAAAAACCTCAACAACCAACCAAACAAAAAAACTATCACAATCCTCCAAATATATATCATTAAAGGGCAAAACATTATCTGGTTTAAATTGAAACAAAATAGAGCTAGTATGATCTAGCACCAGTAAAATGCACCGAGTAAAACTCTGTTAGTTAACCTCTGTTGTGGTTTAACCCCAGCCGCCAACTCAGTACCACACAAAGGCTCACTCACTCTCCCTGCCTCCCCACTGATGGAATGGGGAGAAGAACTGGGAAAAAGATAAAACCCATGGGTTGAGATGAGAACAGTAAAATAATTGAAATAAAGTTGGTATAATAATAATACGATGGCAATAGTAATAGCAGTAGCAACAGCAGTAACAATAGTAATAGGAAGAAAGAGAGAGAGCAATAAACCCCACACAAGAAACACAAATGATGTGCAATACAATTGCTTACCACCTGCTGACCGATGGCCAGCCTGTCCCCAAGCAGCCATTGGTGGTTCCTGTCCAACTCCCGCCAGTTCATGTACTGGGCATGACGTGCTGTGGTATGGAATACTCCTTTGGCTAGTTTGGGTCAGGATTCCTGTCTCTGCTTTCTCCTGGCTTCTTGTGCCACTCCTTACTAGCAGAGCATGCGAGACTGAAAAGTCCTTGATTCAGAGTAAGCACTACTTAGCAACAGCTAATTAACCAAAAAATAACTCTATCCTAACCAAAACCAGGACATCTTCTAATGACAGTTCCTTAATGCTCTGCTGATTTGAAATTTTCATTCATGCTACAAAATCCTGGATTTTTAGACACATAAATAAAATCACTTCCACCAGACTGAAAAGCGGTTGTCATGGCTCACATTTCCTACTTCTGTCTCAGCTGTTAACTTTTCTGGCCTCCATGCAATAATTTACTCCTTCTTCACATCATTACTGTTTTGCTGTAACAACAACCTCAAGAACAAGAGGTAAATTCTGCACTTTTTATGTCTACCTGTCCTTCAGGTACTAAGCATTTGCTTTGGAAGGCAACAAGAGGAGCTATTACTATTTATTTGATTTGAAGACCTAAAGTAGTTTGCTATCTCCAGCTCTAAGTTTGAGATTGGAAGTATCACAAAGTCTATCTCCCCTTAAAAACAGTATGATTGTAATAATTCCTGACCAGTTGAATCTTCATTCCTCCCCAGTAATTCACTGTATTTTAATGAGATATATTTGTTCTCCAAGAAGAGGTTTATCAGTAGAAGAAATGAAACCCTATCTGAAAAGAGGAAGAGAGAAGTCATGAAGCCAAAGGAAAAACGATGCAGACTCCCAGAAAAGCACATATTAATAGCAACATCACTAAGGACTTCATATCACTAACTGCACAACAGCTGTTCTCACAGGTAAATACAGGATTTTTTCAGGACAGTGTGGATCAGGCAGCACTTACTCTATCAAAGTGCCTCCAAAGATCACAGGATCTGGTCAACTTCTGCATGAGCAATGCAGCAGTTTCTCCTTTCTGGGAGCCAAACCTGATTTCTTTTATGGCACATAGAAAGTCCAACCACATAACTTTTAGTGAGATTTAGGATTCAAAATGATTAGTTCTCTTTCCAGCATAGGTGGGAAGTGCTGCTGAAGACGCTGCCTGATGTCTTAACAAGAAATCCATTCCTGGGAACACAAGGGACTTCACAATTAAACTCAGAAAATTGCACTGGACTGTCCACAGGAGTTTACGAACTTGAGCAGTTTTGTCTCCCCTTGGTTCTGCTTCTTCTTACATGACTTTCCATTGGTTGTCTTATAAATGTCATTATAGATCTAAAAGTGGACTTTAAAACAAATTGTTATTGTTGTTGTGGGACACATTGTTTTGTTGAAAGGATTCCTTTTTTTTTTTTTTTTTTTGGGTGAGGTTGTGTTAGTTTTGATGTAACTTACACACCAACCATGAGGGTGCAGACTCTGGTTATGAAAGAACAAGATTCAAGTCTGTTCTCTGAGGGAGACTAGAGATTTGGTCTCAGATCTTCTACATCATAAAATAAGGTATGACACTACAGAGTAATACTAACACTAGTACAGTGTTTTTCAGGCCTCCTGTCTGTCTTTTTTTTTTTTTCCATCAAAAAATAAAGAAAAAGTAAAAAGTAAAAGTACAGTAAGAAGCAGAAAAGAAGTCTAGGGCTGCAGAATCTGACTACATTCCAATGGCTATAGTTTTTAAGGGTGCTGAAGACCCAGCATGACATTTATCTAATTCTAAACACAACCCAAAAATATCTACATCTGACACAGCTGACTAGTATCCTTTTATCGTTACCCTAGAGGAACAGGTATTTCAAGGGCGCAATATATTGTATTAGTACATAGTACATATTATACAATATTAGTACATATTATACAATAATACTAATACTAATACCATGAATTAAACTGACTGCGAAAACTTTCTTTCACCTGGAATACTTTCCTTTTTTTCCCACTGCATATTATGCTGCTTTTTGTCTTTTTGTTTCCTCTTTTTTTCCTTCAGAGATTCCTTATTCCATTAAATCTTTTTCCATTTAGATTTTTTTTTTCATTACGAGGTAGCAGTCTTAAGGTATTTCTCCAAGTTCAATGAGTTCATCATTGCTGGAGTCCAATGTTTAATGCAATTCCTTTGTAGCTTTTTTTAAGAATGCCTGTGCAGGGTCTGACTCTTCATATTTCGTTGTAATGTTTCCTGCACTAACAATTAATGTGGTAGGCAACAGAGTGCTGTGGTGACTCGAGGGGCTTTTTTCTTCTCCTGTTGAAGGAGAAGTGTCATATAAGGAACTTTTTCTTTTCCATTCCTCTGGTTACAGGTGTTAAATTTCTTACACTTCATCCTCTCTACATTATCAGCTGCTGGCTGATTCAACTTCTCTATCATTATTATATGAAATAAAATATTGTGCTGAGATTTTCAAAACTTTGCAGTTAAGGAGCTGGAATTGTTGTGAATTTTGGCTCTGGATATCCGTGGGTTCTTCTAGGTTACTAAATTCAAGAATCATCTAAATTTAGAATGGTTTATAGCTTTTTTATATAAAAATTCACCAGAGATTCCAAATAATCTTCCCTTTTTCCCTGCTAGGAATGCAGAAGTTAGTC
Source organism: Psittacus erithacus (assembly GCA_009867235.2). Lineage (NCBI taxonomy): Eukaryota > Metazoa > Chordata > Aves > Psittaciformes > Psittacidae > Psittacus > Psittacus erithacus. The sequence goes on along the minus strand of WYDI02023583.1, from coordinate 36,974 downwards.
CTTGTAAGTTCTACTGAATATGGAGTCCTAATTTTATTTTTTAGGTTGCTATGTTTAGTTCAGAAGTGGTCTAGTTCAGTATTGCTTTATCATCTTCCTGTGAAATTCAGTCAACATTACTCCTGAGGTAAGGCCTGTCACAGTGGTCTTTCTGTCAACCATAGAAACAACCAGAGAGATTAGAAATGCAGTATAAATCTGTAAGGAATTTAGTTCTGTTTTATCCCTCCTTTGGCCAAGTGTCTGTGATAGACAATGTTTCACCTAGATTTTTTTTCCTTATCGAGGTAATCATGCAGTTCAGGGATTTCTGAGCAGAGATGGGAGGCTTATTTTAACAGCTTTTGGTGGATTGCACATACAACTGTTTCACCAATCACAAAAAAATGTTGGTTTACACAATGTCTGCAATGATTTCCACAAAGACTTTCTGTGTATGAGAAAATATTTCCATTAGTATGCTTTCACCCTTACCGCTGATCTTTTTAGTTGATATGTCCCCTGGTTTTTATTGAGATGGTGTAAACTGTCTCTTCCTAATCATATTCTCTGTTTATGCTTTCTTAGACTTCTACCACACGTACTAATAATGTATGTGCTATACCTCTTTTTTATGCTGAAAAGCTCTTTTAGTGTTCCTGCAGATGTTTCTACATTTCTTTTTCAATATCTTTTTTCCATATCCTTGTCACTTTTCCCATTTCTACAGGTTTCTTTCAGGTTGGAAAAGACCTTCAAGATCATGGAGTCCAACTGCTAATCTAAAACTACCAAGTCCACCACTAAACTCTGTCACAGTGATTCGTATACTAAGCCAGGAGTTCTGCAATGATTTCCCAGACAATTAGGCTAATGTGCAAAACATGGCAGAAACACCACTACCAACCCGTCAATTTTTCAGCAGGACTTGATACTGTTCCAGGGAGTATGTCCAAGAGAGAAATGGACCGAGCAAATTTATTAAACAGAGATTTTCACATTCTGGGCACAAGATCCAAACTGGCCTTGCACAGAAGAAGTAGGTCATCAGAGACAGTTGTCCTTATGCACAGTAAAACGGCTCTTGCCATTTAGGGAAGTATTTATCTGAAATATATATATATGTCTGTGCTTTATATAAGCACAACTGCTACTTCAGAAGTCCAAGCATCTAAGACTGACTTTTCCTGCATTTTTTCCTCTCAAGGCCACTAAAACAGCCACCAGGGCTCTTACGTTTTGTTGGGTCTGTTGCTTGCAGCTCTGTTCTTACTGCTGCAGACCTGTAAGAACACCTGTAAGCTTCCCCTACAGACACATGCACTATCTATCTGTCATGAGGAATCCTTGAGCAAGAGCGTCCCAAAAGGAGCTGAGGAAGAACAGAGCCAGTGGGGACTCCTGCTTAGCAGGACACCAAGCAACATTACACACTTATGATGGAGGATCAAGGACAATCCTGCACCAGCCCTACATTTTCAGGGAAGGCCAGAGCCTGAGCCTAGGCAGGCAGTGCAATAACCACTGCTGTGTTCTGTGAATAGTGGGTCTTGCTTATCAGTGCTACTCTTTGTCTTCCTTCTCTGCCTTCTCCTTTAAACACTCAGGAGAAGTTATAGCTTTAGAAATTTAAATCTAAATGGTATTAGGGTCACAAGTTCAATCCTCCACGTAAAAATATTCTTTCATCACCAACATAACTTTCCAAGGCTAAACTGCACATACACGGCATATACTATTCCACTGTGGTAAATATACAAACATTTTTGTTGGTGCATGAATGCCAACCATTGTGCAGGCTTTATATTCTGGTTGAGTTGAAATAATTTTCAGGAGTTTACCCTTTTCCACTTCTATTGCCTGACATTTTAAACTCACAGGACCCAACCTGAATTTGTCATAGGACTGCCTGACATTTCTGTGCTGAAATAGTACTAGCCATTTTGGAGGTAAATGAGCATCAGACTCCAAATGTAAGTATGCCTGTGAGAGTATGGGTAGATTCTCAGGTGGCTGATGGAGGTAGAACCATTTTCTTCCATTTTGTTCGTGCTTTCAATATTATGACAATTGCTGTTCACTAGAAGCTTTAACTGAAACCATATCAAAACATTTAGTAGATACTGGGCCACAGCTGCATAGCTGCTTATCATATCTGCAACTGTGGAACAGTGTGAACTAGAAAGCCTTTGTCTTTGAAAAAGAAATTCCACATACTGTTAGATACAGGAATATATACAGCTAGCTGGAATAGCAACGAAAACAGATGGATGGGCCTTTAATCCCATGCAAATGAAGATAGCATGTTCATTTATTATTTTCTGAGCATAATACAGCTGGCATGTTTCCACATACTCTGCAAGTGTGTGGCTCGTGAGTTTTATATGCTCTTATATTATTATCTGAAAAGAAGAACATATGGACAGTAAAACACATGTTGCAGCTCAGCAACAATTTGGGAGGATAAATAATACTGGGACAACAATGTGGGGCAGCCCTGGGGATATCTGTGGCTTCAATGTCAATGCAATCAAAAACAGTCATTGCAGCTGGGTCAGTGTCATCTCTCCTGTCTGGCATCAGAATGATGCAGCGGTTGTGCAAGTTGCAGATCACAATATTCTCCCTGATGAGGCTGGGAGCCGAAGAGGATGTTTAAACATCAAGGGACAGACTCAGTCGTGACTATCGGATGTACAACTTTGCCCAGCGAAACCTTACCACCTCTGAAGGCAACCATAATGCTTTCCAGAGCCTCACCCTGAGCTGCTGCTATTGTGCCCCTTGTGAACTGGGACTGATGGGGAAGACGTTTTCCCCAGGGCCTGTACCAAAATGGATTTAGACTGTTTGGATTAAAGGCATTTAGTTTTCATTTTACACCACTGCCTGACTTTTGTCCAGGGTAGAAGAACAGAAGGGGAAATCAGTCTTTCAGCAGCAAGGAAAAAGGAGTAACTGGTAGGGCTTAGCAATGGGAAAGCACAGAGAGCTGGATAGTAGGATCTGAAGTGCTATCATTTTCCTTTCTCATACAAGATTTGATAGAAGTGACTTAATTTTTTTTGGGGGGGGAGGGTGGGGGGGGGGAATGATGTTTTAATACTGTCATTTTAAGCCAAATTCTAATGTCCTCAAAGCTGCCTTCTCAGCTACCTCAGATTTATGCTGGCATAAAGTTCTCTTGGTTTCAGGGGAGCTAATCTCAGTTTACTTAAAGTGCTGTAAATCAAACTGAATATGGAAAAAGAACAGCTCAAAGTCAGGTTAATGGGAATGTCATCTGAGCAGGGCCCAAGTACAGTGGCCATTAGTGTGCAATTCAAAAAAGACCTTCATCTTCAGAAATAGTTGCCAAAAGCCTACACCTTTTTCCTTCACAGTCTTTGACCTCACCAGTCTTAATTTATGTTTCTGTCCATTTCCACCATGCTGCTAATTTTAACCTGTCTTTCTAAGTCTCTCTGTGTATGAAATTACTATATCATCTCTCTCCTTTTCCTGTCCTGCCTATCCTAGAGACAGATATCCTATAGGAGATCCCAGTTACAGTATCCTTCCTTGTGGTCCCACCCTGAAAAGATGTTTGTGGTTATTCTTCCCCAGAACATGCAACAAAAACACCGTCTTGATGTCGAAGAAAGAGTGACACATCCAAGCAGACACAGATGACCATTAATGCAACATGGAAAGAATTACAGATGGAAGATAGTAGCCATAAAGTTTTAAAGATGAAGCTGCAGCTGGGAAGCCTGACTGAATGAATCACTGAAGAGTTTTTATAACTGTTTAAATTTTGATAAAGTAGAATAGTTTCAAGGGACAGCAGAGATTTTGAACTGATACACTAAAAGCACACAAAACCCATCTCCTTGGAATGAGTGAACTGTGATTTTGCTGAAATGTCACATTTTCCTTTCACAAGAAAGGGACCATTTTCACAAATCAGAGAATTTTCAAAATCATTTTCTCAGTTATATTTGGAGATTAAGCAATAAAATATAGTTTTGGTTAGAAAACAAGAACTTTTTTTCTGGAAGGGTAGTGAAAAACAGTTGTATCAGTACTATTTTGTTATTGGAGAAGTGAGTTATGGTTATGGCTCAACAGACCCTGGAAAATGTTCAGCAAAAATAATGCCAGAACTATCACATGGAGGAAACCCCTTCATTCTCCTTAAACTCCCTTTTCCTATTGAAAGCTGCAATTACAAGCTTCTTATTGAATAATATTATGAAGACACCTACTTGCCCTGCTGTACTTAAGGGTTTGTCAATGCTTCCATTATAAACCTCTCTTTTTAGGGGTTCACATAACTGTAAAATTTTGCTTTGGACTGAAACTTGGCATAAGATCATAGTAAAAAAGCATGGGGTTTTTCCCCATAATTAGTTTTTCTTCAAATTTGATTGCTGGAGAAAAATATAGACTACAAAAATTAAAATAAAAGATATTTCAAAACATACTCTTCATACATTCCAGATTCATTTCAGCACTTAAAGAGCAAAGACATTCAACATTAAAACTTGAATTGCAGTGGTCTTTTAACAGTGGGTGATCTCTCGTTCCATATGGGCTGTCTACAAAGATGTGAGTTAAGTATGGAGTTACAGTCTTAACTCTGAATTTCCTTACCTTTGTGAGTTTAAGACAGATGCTTAATGCTCTTTGAATGTAGTGGTTTATATATTTTTACTTTGAATGTAGTTTTTGGACATTATGCCCAGAACTGTTTTGAAAGTCTTTCCCCAGAGGCAGGAAAATGAAAGTATGTTGTCATTTCCCACTGCTCCCTCAAAGGAGGGGTTTTGTTTGCTGTTCTGGATTACTGTTCTGTTTTTTTTTCCTCTCAGTCCAAACCTGTGAGCAGCCCCATTAATGTACATATGAACTGCTTTTTATTTCTGCTAGTGAAGACATGAGGTATCTGTATTACTTTCTGTAACCCAATGAGATATTAAAAAATTATATGATACTTTACTTTTTTTTTATCTGCATTCTGTATGAACATTTTAGAGTTTTGCTTAAAAGTATTTTGGAAGCTGTGGTGGAAGGAAAGAAGGAAAAAAAGGAAGGAGGAAAGGGGAAGGGAAGGGAAGGGAAGGGAAGGGAAGGGAAGGGAAGGGAAGGGAAGGGAAGGG
>WYDI02023583.1:0-31691 GCA_009867235.2 Psittacus erithacus | reverse complement strand
GGGAAAGGGAAAGGGAAAGGGAAAGGGAAAGGGAAAGGGAAAGGGAAAGGGAAAGGGAAAGGGAAAGGGAAAGGGAGAGGAAAAGGGAAAGGGAGAGGAAAGAAGACATTAAGAAAGGAGAAAGAAAGGAAGAAAGAGAGAGAGAGAGAGAGAATATTTTTCTCCTATTGGCACTGAGAGAATGATTTTATAAGTGATTTCAAAAAAAACCACATTTTGCTCAATCAAAACCTTTCATGTGTATGGTAAAACCACCATTAAAGGCCAAGCTTCGACCATGAGTGTCATGTAACTGGCTGGAAAATATTTTTATAATTTTAATTAACTCTTCCTTATATTGTTGAAAGGTATATCAATCAGTATTTATATTATCTGCAAAAGGTGGGCTACAGTGTTTTCTGTTTCACTGCTTATTTATTGGTTTCTTACAGTAAATTAAAAGCTTACCTAAAGTATACATACTACTAAAGAATGTTTATCGTCATAGCTACTTTAATAAAGGAAAATATCTGCCTTCTTCACATAATAACTGTCATAAAGAAAATTAACTCAGAATCAAATCCAAAATGTGTTAAAGTCAATCAGCCTATGAGGACAACAGCAGAACATGCAGCCTCCAACTACCAGGGGTAGAAGTATATGCTAAAATATAAGCATCCAAATAGCAGAAATAATGTTAGCTTTTGTCATTTTTGAAGCTAGCTGTACTTAACCCTTCCTGTCCCACCATACAGACCTTTGCACAATCAAGGCCTGAGTGATTTTCGGTGTTTGTCATCTTTGGGTCTCAATGACTTGGTCATATTTACTTGTAGTGAGTCTTTCTGGAAAAGCTAGCGACTACTCCTTTTGTTACTTCTGTTTTGCCACAATAGCTTCAGCTGCAGGTAATCGTTCCATACATTTTTTTTTTAAGCTGCTTATAATGTTTTTGTTTTGTTTTGTTTTGTTTTTAAGAAATCCTTTTTCTAGGCTGAAATTTTCCAGCTGCTTTCGAGGCCAGAGGGCAAACATTGGTATATTTGAGTAAAATCCCTTTAACCACTTTTACATCATTGACAAAGTCTGCTGAAGCCAATGGAAAGATGCCCACTGACTTCAATATTCTTTGGATCACACACTTGCTGTGTGAAAATGAGGTTATTTTTGCTGTTTAAACTAAGATATTCTTCACCATCATGGGCTATAAATTACCCAGGAGGAGTTTTTGCTAACACGGAATTTATAATCACAACAGGCAGGAGCTTTTCCCTACAGCTACACTTCTGGACCTATTTTACCTACTTCCTCTTTAACACCAACATCATTTATACATCTCCATATGTCTTATACATCCTATGTATTTAAGAACTGAGATACAGAATCTAAAGATGCATGATTCTGTCAGACAGGCACCACCTTTGCTATGAAATGAAGAACATTATCTTACAATCAACCATTCATATATAATATGATTATAAAAATTCTGATCAACTGACAGGTCATGTAGAATGGACTTTTATCGATGAACATCTCAATTGGTGCAATAGTTGCAGGAATGGGATAAGTTAGGGGTACAAAGAGGAAAGGACTTGGCATGCTTGTGCAAGATTCTTCAGACCTTGGAGAAAAAGTATGCGTTGGTAGCTACTAAAATACACAGATTAAGACAGTAAACATGAGGAAATTCACAGAACTAGCCTTGGATACTATGCACCAGTTACAGGCTGGGGAAAGTTTTTCAGCAAGTATTTCATTTACTGCAAAATAGTGTGCTGACCCAGTAAATAGTCTTGAATTTGAATTGAATTCTCCAAATAGTTCTGATGCTTTAAAAGGATATATGTGCATATATGGAAGACTAGATAAAATAAAAGAAGAGGAGAAAGAAGCAGGGGGTTTACTTTCTGATTCACACTTAGCGTTAGCAGAATGCTTTTCTTCCACAGATTGCCCTTCTTAGGACAATAAAATAAATCTGGCAGGATACGGATAAATGAGAATGATTGTATAGTCTAAGGGTTAATACATCCCAAGGAGAGCTCTGGCCTATAATACAGAAATATATCTTATAATGTAATGCCTAATGGAATTCTGCTACGAAAGAATGCTTTCTAACACCACTAGAGAGATTTTTCCAAGCTGCAGAGTTCATCAGACAAAATGCTGATCCCCTGTCTTTGGGACAGGGGAAGTACCCACTTAGGCTGTTTGAGGACTACAGGTCATCTTGCTTTTGTTTCTTAACTTTGTCAAGAGGCAACTAAAACCTTTTCTTTCAGACTGAGCTCAAAATTTAAAGTAAAACCTTTCCGGTTTTACCCAGGAAAAAACTCTCATTTGAATTTTGCACATCTTTAAAAACTAATTTTGGTCAGTCTCATTACTATTGGTCCTTCTTCTAAAAAGCAAGGTTATGGCAGGGGCTTTCCCACAGACACAGCGATTTAACAGGACACCTGTTAAAATGCTAAACAGTTGCCTGTTAAAAATGCAGTGCTGCATTTAGAAAAAGTCAGGCACATTGTCTGAAATACAAGGCTAAGACTCACAGAGTCATAAAGAGCAGCACAAGTAATCTCAGCCTCCCTGCTCACAGCAGGCTGATTTGTTGGAGTCTGTCTCAGACTTTCACATTGCAACACAGAAGTTTCATTGAGCCCAGTCATGTCCAGAACTGCATTTGACTAATTGAAAAGCTGTTATTAAGATCAGAATGAAGAATTACTGAATGCACAAGGTAAGTGGAAAATTGAAGGATCTTCATTCTGTAGTTTGCTGCATTTCTTTCATTCAAACTATGCTAGATAACACTCATAATGGTTGTAGAATAAGAAAAGGGAAGTATTTTCTATACACGCGCAGAGTACTCATGCTTTCAGCTATCTGGCAATGTAGTCATGAGAGTGTTTGTGGCATACCAACTGGAGTTATCTCAGGCATTGTAAGGGTCCCTAATGACAAGCTGTAAAAGGTATGTATCTCCTGAGCCAACCCACATCTAATTTGCTGAGTAGAACAGAAGAAGACAACAAAATATTAAAAAAATGTGAACAAGCCATGTGATAGGAAGCTTTTTGGTTTTGTTTTGCGCTGCTTTTCTAACCAGAAAGGAAAGAGGAAATAACTTCTTTTAGAAAAACTTTCTCACAATCAGTTTTAGGGCTTTTTCCTAAGAGTTAAGACCCCAGTAGGAAAATATTTGTAACAAAAAGACAAGATAAAGAAATGAAAGACACTGAAAGGAAACGAATAAAAAGTGATAGGATATATTCTTTTAAGCAGGTGTTAGGCAGAGATAAGAGGAGAAGACACGAATAAAACTGAAATAAGAGTTCCTGCATCTGTAACTGCAAGTGGTCAAGAGATTAGATAATATGTAAATAATTTCAGTCTTTCATATCTGGAGTACTACATGTGGAGGGAATTTCAGGGCAGAGGAAGAGACCAAAATGATACGCTTGCAGGTTGTGGAGGCCTTGATCTATTTCAGGCACTAGAGTGCTTCTGCCTTCTATAGTTGCAAATGATTCATCCTAATTGAAAGCTTTCTTCAAAATAGAAGACTAAGACTGAAAAAGAGTGGAAGGAAAGGAAGAAGGCATTCCAATTTGTGAGGAAGGGCAATGCATGATCTCTAAATTGTATGTTTACCAGAAAAAGGTGTTAAGTGTGTTTGGCATAGCTTGGAAGCTTAAGTGTTTGTTATTTCTGTCAATTGCCCATGGGTTAACTGCAACACCAAAGGCTCACTGTGCTCCTGTCAGCTAGAATGCATTATAATAGTCAAAAGAGAGAGAAACATCTGAGCTTGCACCTGCATTTAATTAGCTGGTCTGGAAATAAGGGTGTGAAAGAGGCGCTCTAGAGCATGTAGGGAGGAGTGCCTGAATTAGACTACTTGAGTAGGTGTCTAATTCTTGTTCTTATTTTTAAATCTTTTTTCCCCATGGCTGATTAAAATAAAACAGCTCATTTAGAAGATTTGAACATTTATGTGGCTCTTTACTATGGAGCATTGAATGCAATTCAATAGTATGTAGGTGCTCTTAGTTTTGTTCTTTCAGATTAGCTTTAATTGACACCGATGATGTTGAAAAAACATCTGAGAAAAAGCTTAGTTCAGTTGTTATCTATTCTACAACACAGTTATCTCTTATCTTTAGTCTTGCAGAAATTATACAATTGAAGAGGAATATAGCTTATTTGGAACTGTAAACATATAGATTACTGCTAAAATGAAATTAATTTAAAATATCATGGCTTGCCCACACAACAACAACTTCCAATAGAACCCTTTCCATGGACTCTGTTGGAAACTGGGGAATTCCCTAGAATTTAAAATTCTTTTCACCATGTAAAAGCAATGGCCTTATAGGAGACTCCTGGGTAATCAAGCTGTTTTCATTTTTTCTGGAGAAACTGAAACTTAAAATTCCTTTCTACTTTTTCAAGCTCAGTGTTAAAAGCAAGAGGTTTTATTTCACAGTGTGTCCAGGTTATTTACATTGCTCTGCTGTTTTGAAACCTTTTTCCTTCCATCCTAGCTTATTCCTGACCAGGTTACTTCTTAGCTCTCAGAATTGTTTGAACAGTTTCAAAACAGAAAAAAAACCCAACAATAAAAATAAGTAAATAAATAAAAATATCGACCCCCCTAAACAAGAAACCCCTTGGGTTTTATACTTGAGACTTGAGCATGTTTCAAGCAGTGGTAAATTTCCCACTGATTTCATTGGATTAAGGATAAAATACTAAGCACTTAGCTAGGGCTGAGGATCTGGCCGGTAAAGTCTATCAATCACTTCTTCAGGCTCATGGATGAAGCATAACTCCAAATTTACACCACACACACCTAAGGCTGGCTTTTCTTTCTCAGCCTATGTAATATTACCGTTGGGCTCAGCAAGCATGGAGAGTGTTTTTTGGAGGAAAACCAATCAGTTCAGGAACTGATGTCTTTGCTGCTCCCTAAATGCCCAGGTTTACTCCTTATGAGGCTTCAGACCCGTCTTAATCAAATGGTAATACAAGTAATGTGATATTCCCAGATTTTCATTTTCTTTTTCTTTTCATAAGTGAAACTGTGTAGGTTGGGTAAAGACTGGTAAATTAAAGTCTGTATTAAATAACCTATCTTTATGTCTGTAGGTAGCCAAGTAGACTATCTTTCTTATTCTCTTTCAGAAATCATTTAAACAGTTTAAAACAGTTTTCACAAAGCCCTTATGGTGGAACTTTTGTTTGATCACATTCAGCCTTGCTGCAGTTGTAGCTTTAAGCATACATGACTCAGTTTTTAAGTAATTTATGTGTTCCTCCCTATTCAATGTGTGTGAATCAGGTTGCCACCCACTTTTTTGGGCGATTATTCACAGTCCTAATGCATATAATCACCTGCAGAATGTGAGTCATAGAGAACGTTTTTGAACCCTAAACCTCTGCAGGCAGGCAAAGGAACTGGGCTCCTCCTGCTCCTGGAGAGGTGTCTGCAGCCTCTTGGTTTTACACAGATTCATGCTCTAATTACAGCTCACAGCAGGTGTTTTCTAAATCATTCTTAGGTGAGGCAAACTATTCCTACAGAAAAATATTAACCAGAAGGCATGCTTGAATTTTCAGGACACACCGAATGTGTCCCTCAGTACCTTTAGCAAAGCACAGACTTTATTAACCTTATCCTTTACAAAAAAGAAAAGAAGTAAATAATGATCCTGCTGTTGAATCCTCTTGGATCAACCTACCTGCAAATTGCAGATCTGGGATTGCATTTCATACTTTAGCTTACAGGTCTACTTTGCCGTAATATTATTAGAAGCAGTGACTTTTTCCTCTCACCAGCACGCCACAGCTCCCACTGTTCTCAGCTGTCAGATGTAAAGTTCTTTGATTGTAGGTCCCCAGTGCTTGGAGCACATCTTCTTGGGACACGTTAAAGAGCAACAAAACCAGAGCATTTTCTGAAAAGGTCAACCTAGCAGCATTCTTGCAGGATTCTACAGGTTTTCTCTGCTGCACTTGCCTATTTCTTTCTTTCTTTCTTTTTTTCTTTTCCTCCTTTCTTTTTTTTTAAAAAAATTTTTAATTTCTATTTGTTCAAATAAATGTGGAGTTTGTCTCCACACAGATAAAAATACTAATATGATCCAACTGAACACTAAGGAATTTAATAACAAGGGATATTTTCATTACAGAGAGATGGCAGCCTGTTCTGTACAATGTCATATTAACCATTGTATAGTCCTTTTAAAATTTTAATCCTTGCTATTTCAAAATGAAGTGTCAAGGACAATTTCAACTTAAAGATATTCCTCTTTCTTTTCCTTTCAGCAAGAGAAAGATCTGTCTGATGTTCTTTAAAAATTATATTAAAGATCTTAATAGTCATTTTTATGAGGAAAAAAAAAGGTGTTAGCTGAGATATGATAAACGGTTTGTAGCTGTTAAGGTCTGAAACACATTCTTTGCAGGAAATACAAAATAAACCAAACTACAAAAGGCAAGTGAAAGACTGAAAATGAAGCTTCTTCCTTGTTGCATCCCTACTTAAGAATCATCTTCACAGCACATGGTCTTATAGTTGGTGCTAGTATACAGCAAATGTGTACCACTAGGGTTGTTTTAGCATTGCATCTGAGGAGTCAAGTGTTTATGGCCATAAGGCAGCAAAAGATGCAGTCTGGAGCAGCTAAGATGAAGTTTATTAATTTAGCTGTTTTTTTTAATTAGAGAAGAGAAATAAGAAGGACCAGGAATGACATGGTCAACAGCTGATGGCGCATGGAAACTACAGCAGTAATATGAATCTCCCTTTCCAGGCAGATCAGGGCTTAGCTGAAACCAGCAACAATGTCAGGATCATTTTAGTCCTTTCTGGTGCTTCCCTGTGAAACCTTCAAAATCAGATAGAAAAGACCTGCATTGTCCCAGTGCCTTCCTGAATCCTGCACTCCTCTCCTTTGTCCTTTAGTGATCTGTGTGATAACCTCCTTACGGGATGAATACGTAAACTATTATTCTTTTTCTTTTTTTTTTTTTTTCCTGCATCTTTATGCTTTATTTCTACCACCCACTGTTTTGATGTACAACCTTACTAGTTATAAGGTGCATTCCTAAATGAGCTTTTTCTTTGGTTTTGCCATTTGTCTAGCTGTAATTTTGAGTAATTTTGTAGGTTTTGTACCCTTCCACACAGTTGCAAAGAGCTCAGTTTGTGTTATCATGGCCAGCTGAGGACATAACCAGTACAGAGAGCGTAAAGTCACAATATGAACATCTTTGTGTTCTTCCAGTTTTTAAAACAGCTCCAAATTGCACTCAGGGCTCATGGAAGCAGGAGTACTATGGCTACAGACCAGGCGCTGAGCTAGCATGGGAACAAGTAATGTCCTGACATAACTGATTTGAACATGACATGATCCCTTCCAGACATGGGAGGTTTCCAAATGGCCTCTTTAAACAACTTTTGGATTGCTTCTATGTTTTTGGGCAATATGGCCCAGACACTGCCTCTCAACAGTATCAAAATGCTACTCAGCAGGGGCCATGACAAGAGTTAAGTGTTTTCTGCTAAATTAGACTTCCACAAGCCTCAGAGCTGAAAAGCTAATTCTGAGATCAAATGTGGCAAAAAACAAGAAGAGAAATTTTCAGTAAGAGAATTACACTTTTAATATGCTGTTCTCTGCCTGCGGCTCTGTGGATAAAATAATTTTCTACCATATAGAAGTGTTATCTACTATCATGGCCAGAAGCATGGGTAGAGTTTATTAAAAAAGATGTTAAAAAACTGCTGTTAAGGATGCCAAATCAAGCAGTTAAGAAGTAAGAAATGCCAGTAATAAGATTGGCTCACCAACAGCTTTCCTGAGCCTAATGATGTAGCCTTTAATTATATGATGATAATATCCCCCTCTCTTTTATTTTCTTCCTTTTTACTTGATCACTGCATGAGCCTTGCTCATCTTGATCCAATATTTAAAACACTCCCACCTCATTAAGTGTTGCAGGGGTCCTTAAGCGATATAAGTTTCATTTTTAATTTTTGTTTCACAAAATTTGTTCTCACAAAAAGATGTGAAAGACCCTTCCCACGATTTCCCAGCATTGTTAAGTGAACATTGTATTCAGTCTTGATTTCCTGCTTATATTTTTGATAGCTCAGACCATACTAGTGAGCTGAAAAACATCTGACTAGTTATTCCAATCACATGAAGGACAGATCATAATTCATATGCACAAGCAGGAAGAATTCAAGTTTCATTCATTTTCATTTCCTAACTTCTGAGTACTGGGCCTGGCAGTGTTAAATTATTTTTAACATAATAGAATGTTTTTGGTTTAAAAAAAAAAAAAAAAGCAAGCCAGAAAACAAACTAATGAAACAAACAAAACCAAAACAGAAAAGCACAACTAAATTATGTTATGGATCATTTTCATGGCATCTCTTCTGCTGCTGGATGATCGCCTCGCCTGATTGTTAGTACTTTCTTCAGACCCCAGTGATGCTAACATTTGAAGGAGGTAGAAAATAGCTAAGCAGTTCACATTTCAGGACAGCAACAACTTCCCTCTTACACGCTTCCATATTCTTAATTTACAAGGCTGCCTGCCCTGCTACCACCCATTGGTTCCCTAGTGCAATAGTAATTCTTTAAAAGGAAAAAAATTCCTGACAAATTGAATACTTTTAAAATCTGACTATAAAAAAATAAGAAACCAGAGGAAATAAAGACTAGTAGCTAAAAGTCTACTGTTTACCATTTTACCCCTTGTTATAACTGTTGCTGTTGCATGGCAGCTAATATATAAATTCTAAACTGCAATGCTATAATGTATTACCAGTTACCTGGTAAATATACAAATTATTTATGTTTTATTTTTATGGTTTATTACATTACCCATACCACTTATTTCCTATAGCATATATTATACATATAACTTCCATGTACCCTATCTGAATCCGAAAATATATGTCAAATATAAGGCATTTCTTAATTTCAAAAAGGTATTAATCCACAAATCCATCTTTCTTATCAATCCCACAAAAGAAAAAGCTTCCACATTTTCATAGGTACTGTATGAAGATGAATGTATAGCAAATTTATTAGCAGGTTGTCTTACATCATATTCTCCTATACAATGTTATAAATTGAAAAATAGGATCATGAGGAAAATGCAATAAGAATTAATAATAATACTGTTGGATACATTGTTCTCAGGGAAACAGCTTTCAACTGCTTTCACAGACAACATCCTCATGGTGTCGTCGCCTACTTTCCAGCACAAAACAAATAGACTGTGCTGTAAACTTGAAACATCTAAATGCAAATGCCTCAAGCACAACTAGAGGTTCAGTGATTTCCAAACTATTTATCACTGTTGAATTCTGTAGAAGTGGAATTTATTGCCTCCAGGCCTTAAACTGACCAAACAGTGAATAAAATAGAAAAGAAAATCTGCTGAATATGCATCTTCACACAAGTTATTTCTTGTACATTAACTTAGTGAGTAAAGTGCTTTCTTTAAAAGCCTTGCAGCAGACCAGCCATTTCTTGCATCTCCCGTTTTTCTTCATTTTTTACATGTGTTACCTGATATTTTTTCCATCCTTTTATCAGTAGTTTATATAGGAAACAGTGTCCACTCACTTTCCATCTTTTGTTAATATTCTAGGTGGGAATTTTTTTATGTAAATTGCAAGGTTTGGTTCTTTTTTTCACGGTCAGGTCCATAGCCTTTCTTATTTCTGATTGAAGTATTCTCTTGTAAATGTCCTGCTTTCTTTCCCTTTAGCTTTGTGATTACTTCTGTCACAACAATGTCTGTAGGTCCTAGACAAGACTGGGAATCCATCATGTTATTTTCTCTCTAAACACCTGATAAGAGGCAAGATCTTTTCACTGTTATAGTCTCTATGGACAAGATAGGCAGTAGATGGCAAAACACCATTATTATAATCATCCTTGTTTTATAGATGAAGAATGGAAGACACAAAAGAGGTCTGGGTATTTTAGCGTGAAGTTATGTATTTAAACACCTTTAAATATCAGCCTGTGGAGGAGCTGCAAAATTAAAGTACACGCAGAGAGAAGCACTAAATAGCTGTAGCTACAAAATGCTTAAAGCCTGAGAACAAGATCCACCCTCCTTCTTTCTTGAACAATATGGCTGGAGGATCCTTTCTCTTTTCTCCCGCCGTTGGTAGATATGTCAGAGGCAGGCAGGTCCCCTGCTTTTCCTTACTGCCCTCTGTGTGCAGACAGGCTGCGCCGTTGACCACCCCCTCCCTAGACCCTGCTGTTGCCCAGCAAGAGGCGCCTTAGTATCCTCCTCCTGTCTGGGAACAAGACAAGAATATTTTACCCCAGCTTTTGTCAAAATTGTACAGCTGAAATCCTAAGTACTGCTTTGTTGACAGCTACTGTACAGCACATATGCTGTACAGCTTTCTTCTTGTGCTTACCCATTCCTTTCTTCATATGTTTCAAGGACATCTGGTTCCTTGGGAAAGACCTTTGAAAATATACTGTAATTAGCTTCACTGCTTACAGGACAATTGCGTTGTCAAACCCTGACACTGTTAGTTGAAAACACTCATAAACATCACTGTATATCATATTCTTTCCTCTCCAGTCTCACAGCTACTATTGTTTGTGTGTTGCTTTCCTTGGAGATTTTTTAGTGCTGCACTAGCTTTCAGTTACTAATATATATTCTTTGTATGTGTAGCAATATAAATATTTACTGTTAGGTATCATTGATATGATTCAGAAATTATGCTTCATGAAGGCTCAGAGGGAAGGTTTTCAATATTTTAGCATATTCCTCATAGTTTTTAAATTCTTCATCAATAAGAGAGTAACCCAGTGCATTTTCTATGTATATAAGGTTGAGTAAAACTGATCTATTCTTTACCAAATCCATGCAAGTATATCTTGAATATAGACTACAAACATCCTTGAGTTTTTCAGTTGAAGAATATGTCTACAAGTTAATTGGTCTCCAGTTACATCCATATTGTCATGTTTGTAGCTCCACATACAAATCAAAGTCAGTTATACATCTTCAGCTAACTCATGTTCTGACTAGTTTGGAGTGAACTAGCTTGATTTCCAAGGAGAAAACACAGAAGCAACGTGGTAGTTCATAGTCCAACATGCTTCTTACAGGCAATATGGACACAACTGACTCTGGGTAATTTGGATTTCAGTCTAAAAGGGTATGAAATTACCAACAGCTTTGTAGCTATACCCTCTGTGGCTGTGCTCAACTATAAAATGGATATAGCAGTTCTTTTTTTCTTCACAACATTTCCCATCTTGCTTTTGAAAACTCTTCATTCACACTGTATCTATAAATTAATTAGCATAAGGAGACCCTTATCTTGAAGATATGGAAATAATTATGTTCACTGGAATAATCTTGCAATGATACTAAGGAATGAAATAACAAATATACTTGGCTATAGGTAAGCAGTGTACAGAAACTGGTATTATGAATGACAAGCATAGCCTACCAAAATATTTAACTTGCAAAGACACAGAAAAAAAGCACACTATGTATTAAAATTGCTTGTACAATGGAAGAGTGAATTCCCGAGTGTTCAACTGACAGGACTTTGCTGTACAGAAGAGAAAGCAGAGGGTTTGTATATAAAATAAGAGAGACTGAGAGTCTGAATCAAGGAGAGAAATACTCAGGACAGCTGTTCTCTGCTGAAAATAGGAGAGGCTCACTCTCCAGCTCTGTGGGAATGTGGGAGGAATGTGGAGTATATGCAACCCACCTGATAATGAATAGCTTTTGCTGTAGGAAGGTCCTGCTCCCACCACTGTTTTCTCCTCCAAGAGCAACTGCACTCCTGGTCCTGAACTCCAGTTTCTGCCTGGCTTGGTACATTGGGGCAAAAACCATGGGAGGGTGGTGGCACATGTTTGTCATGAAGAGCTCTCCAGCTAAGTTTTTATATTTCACTGAATATTTCTATAAAATTTCAAATTTTTAAAATTAATTTCATAGCAGGTGGGAATATTTTTGTGTAACCAGCAACTCACCAGCCTTCTCTAGCATTACTTGAATTTCTGACCCTTGGTGTAGTTTGGTTTGCTTTTGGTCTCTGCTGGTTGCTTCAAGCTATGCAGACAAGTGGTTGCCTTTAAGACCTCCAAAATTAACATGTAGAGGATAGCCTGTGGACAATATGTTTTCTATGTAAAGGTAAATATCTTTTTCTATGTAAGAATTGATTCATGCTTCTATGTATTCAAGTATTACTAATATTGAGCCTAACTCCTCAATGTAAAAGGTTTTCCATCCTTTTTTTCCTTGATATTTCCTTAATTCTCTTATATGAATTCTCCATTATTTTTCACCCTCAGCCAAACCAGCTTCCAGTGAAGATGATGGTAAAATCAGTCACTTCAAACATACCAGGTTTCTGACCCACAGAATAATTTACAACAAAAAGCCAATCCTCATTTTGGTCATGCAGAGACTCCTTGACTACTGAATTAGTATAATCCTTTTTGCAATAGAAGGAGAATTAGAATGGGTACATTACTACATTAAGCTGTTGCTTCAGCTGTGAAGGAATTGAACAGGAAAAGCCTCCACAGAGCAGCCTACCAGCTGGGGCAGGGAGAGGTTATGAATGTTAGTCTGCTGGGGCTCCTGGGTTTCAGCAGAGTTCTGATATTCTCCCCAAGAGTCACTAGTGCATTCCCTGGGGTAGACCTCTGTTGCGCAACCCTGCCATGGTCACATGTATCCTAATGAAAGATCCATCTAATGTGGCCCATTCTTGCAAAAGGCTTCAATGAATCTGCATTTTTGCAATGAAAAATGATTTGTCAGGAAATTCCTATCTCTGTCTAATGAGGCTGAATATCAGAAAGTGATTCCAGTGCAATGATTGCATGCTCAGTGGACACAAATACATCTAGTGATGTTCTTCAGTGTGGGAAAAAGTACAGACTTGCAAAAATTATAATGCCATTGGTCTCTCTCTCTCTCTCAACTGCCTCTCAAAACAGTATAATTTGAGAGTTCCCTGCTATGTGTGTATATACAATATAGTTGAAAGGGCAGGGCAGTGGACGGCACTTTGCTGTTTTAAAATGCACAGTTCGATTTATGGCAAACTATTATTTCTTTGGTGAACTATGTAGAGTAAGCAGACTGTTCATGACAGCTCTATGAATAATAATGGTGATTTTTATCATGATGTTTTGCTCCTGCTGGATATTATTATACAAGGCTGTTCCACAGTGACTGTTATTCAGTTGCAATTTTCAGAGAAGCCAAAGGTTGCAAGTTCAGTAGAAAAAAGTGCTTTCTCACCTTTCATATTTATTTCTGTATTTACAATAATTCTCAGTTTAACATCTCATCGTGACCTCATCCTTTATCCTCTTTCTGTGTGGAAGGTGGAGATTCAGGAGAAAGATAGGCAGAGTTGTACAAAGTCATCCCTCAGACAGCTTTTCCCTTCTTCTTTCCTCTCTCCTTCACTGGTCTTTGCTCCTCCTATCCACTTGCTGTTAACCCAGCAGACTGTTAACCCAGCAATCAATCTCTCTCTCTCTCTCTCTCTCCCTCTCTCTCTCTCTCTCTCTCTCTCTCTCTCCTTGTCTCTCTCCTTGTCTCTGCATCCCTGATGAAGCTGCTGGCAGCCCAGAATGGTTAATAAAATGCACAGGAAGAGGGCAGAGAGACAAAGAAACCATAAACAGGAAGAATTCTTGAGAACATGGGTTCTGAATCCTCATCTTAGCACATTCTTACCCATGAGCTGAAACTGTGTTGCATTACCACTTCCCAAAGTGAGGGCTGGCACAAAAGGAGGTAGTCAGTTCATATCCACCTCCTTTGTTAGTTGGTAACTCCCACAGGCTAAGGTTAAGATCATTCAGAAACAGCCCATAGTTTGGGTACCCTGAAAGCGTCTCTGGATGCCCTTCATGCTTCAGGGCTTTGAAGGTAAGTGTGGGCGCTTCCTGGATACAAAGGTATTCAAAAGCAGCTAGTGGAGGCAGCAGAGATGAGGCCATGCTATGGATCAGATAGACATTAAAGTCCTTAGGCAGATCTTTTCAATGCAGTGATTTTCTGCACTACTATATTAGTTAAAAGTAATCAGTCTTGAAAGTTATGATGCTGTCATGAACAATTTTGTTCATCTGTAGAGAGAGAGCTGTAGTGTTTGTGTAAGCAAAACCTAGAGAGGTTCACAGAACACAGGGGTATAGATTGGGTCAATGACTCAGAAATGCGCTGGCTAGACTATACCATAAAGGATAGTAACTCTAGCATTACTTTTTTTTTTCACCAGTGTTAGTCTGAAGCAATTGCAACCTAGTGCTATTTTATATGATCTTACCTGGGAAGCTGTTCTGCTTTTGTCCTGTGTGCAAAGCGCAGCAGACAGGATGACAGCTAATTTTCACTGCTGTTTTCAGTTGCTGCTCTTTCTTGTTCTTGGATACTGGCTCCCTCTGTGAATGTCTGTGGCTACTAATCACAGAATAGTTTGGGTTGGAAGGGACCTTTAAAGGCCATCTAGTCCAAACCCCCTGCAATGAGCAGGGACATCTTCAACTAGATTCAAATCCACCCTAGCCTTGAATGTCTCCATGAATGGCACATCCACTACCTCTCTGGGCAATCTGTTTCAGCATTTTGTCACCCTCATTGTAAAAACTATAGGACAGGAAAATGCCCATCACAAATGTGCATGTCCAACCTTAAATATATGCAATATCATTACTTAGGAAAATTTTGAATATGTCTTTTTTTTTTTTAATATAGGTATAATGTATGTGATTTTATTGGTTTTCCTCATATGAATTTAATTCTTCCTCTTCTGCTTGTTAATTGATGATTTTTGTTAACTCAAGCACAGAACAATAAATCATTTCTGGTTTGAACAAAGCCCTGCTTAGGATATATTGGCTCTTTGAGTGTACTTCACTGAAGTCTTTAATACAAATATGTCTCCATCTTGGGAAAATCTATGAAAATGCATCACAGGATCTATGAGCAATTTCATCCATTGATTTCTTTTTCTCTTGCTTCTTGCGTATTCATACATGTTTCTGGAAACTGTCAAACTTTACAAACTTTAAAGTAAATTGCAACCAAAAAACCAAACCAAACAAACAAAAAAAAAAAAAGACTAACATGATTCATGTGAAAAAAAAAAAAAAATAGTTTCTCTTAGAACCAGGCTGCATGGTATCAGTTAACATAGGTGGTACATTTCAATATTCATGTCAAGGCTTTTGACAAATTATGCTGTGGTTGTCACATTTTTCCTGGCAGCATCTCACAGCCACTGTACTTTGGGGAATTAGGTTGCAGCAATGAAAACACGATGTGTCTGGTGCTGTGACATGCCAAGGGAAATGAGATCACAGTTCAGCCAATGGATTTCTCCATGGGAATTCAGTGCGCAGCTTTTGGAAATAAAAATTTCTAAGGTGTGGGTAACCACTAGCAAAAAAGTGGGTGCGTTTACAAAAGGGAAAGTCACCATGGTGTGAATTCTGTTACAGAAAAGTACTGATTATATTGATCCTAAGGGCTGATCTTTTACCAATCCAGTGATTTATTTGCACCCAGTTGTACAAAGAAGACTCTTTACCTTCCAGTGTTACAAGTGCAAGCCAAAAGTGTCTGAGGGGCATTTGTCTTGGAAGCCTTTTCCAGGTACCTCAAAGTAAAATCAGTGTACAGTCTTTAATTGCTCAAAAATTGGACACAAAAATCCCAACAGGCACATTTTTGAAAGATACACTTTTTAGCTCTGGGGTGTGCTGAAGTTTTCACATATTTATTTATTTTACTCAAAAGTACCAACTTGTGTATGGAAAGGATAACACATGCTTATACCACTTCAGGACAAGTCACCATCTTAAGTACATGACCACTACCTTAAGTACATTGAGGGAGGTTAAAACTACCTCTGAATTCAAGGATTGTTGAGGTCTGCGGCTAGATTAAAACCTGAACTGCAGAGCTCACAGCCATCCCTATCTTATATGATTATCTGCTGTATAAAGTTGTCTGGCTCTAAGTGTTTATAGTGAAGTCTTCAGAGGAAGACTCTTTTGGACACTTGCTTCCTCCTGATAACTGTTCATCTGATGAGAGAAGAGGGGGTTTAGGGAGTTTCTGTGCAAGAACACAACTGGCATTCTGTGACACAAGGCCAAGCTGTGAAAGACAATGACAAGATGTCTAGCCCACCACTTCTGACTGGGGAAAGGGCACAGAAAAATGTAATATCAAAGTTTCAAAGGATGACAAGAACCATAAATTTACCTTAACTGATTTGAATTGTCAAGTCCATGGCACTACAGTGATTGAACAGCTGGTCTGTCAGAGGGCAGGGCATAACCCTGGGCAACCCTGACAGAGAGGACCGATAAGGGAATATCAGAGAGATGCTCTTGAGAAATATTAGATACTTGAAGAGCATCATCCAGAGAAGAAAAAATTGACACATAGGTGGCCAAAGTATAGATCTTAGAGAGGAAATGTGGGCTAGGATAGGGAGTGGGGGGTGGGCAGGGGTAGGGAGAAATGCTGTTTAGAGCTTTGCCTAAGCTTTTATGACCATACCAGAAAAAATCCCCCTAATTCCCTCAGGCCTTGCAACAAGCCTGCCATGATTATCTAAGAACATAGGAACATGCAAGGGAATGTCAAAACTGACCCTGAGTTTGAGAGCTGAAGGGGAATTATGAAGCTGTCAACAGCAATGTGCAGAGGAGGAACAGTGGCAGGTTCATATTAAAGAATTACCTGTGATAGTTTTACCTTTAGGTGACAAGGAATCATCCTGAATACACCAAACTGTCAATTCAACTCACAGAACAGAAACAGACAGGACAGGGAGATGAAAATATTCAGCCTGAGAATAATAGCTGAAAACAAGTGAAAAAAAATTCTACAATGAGAAAACAGGAGTCTGTAGTTGCTTTGAAAAAGTCCTATGGAGAAGGGAGAAGTAGCTGCTCTAAAAGATACTGAAAGAGCAGTAAAAAAAGGTAGATGGAGAGCCATAAGGGGGTACTGCCACAAAAGCCAAGCAAGAAGAATGATCAAGGGTATTGGATTAGACAGGAAGGTCAAAAAGACACTGAGATTCCCATGTTAGCCAGAAGGAGGTCATCTGAGACCTTGGTGATTTAGTTTGAATGAGGAGAACTGGAGCCAGATTGCAATGAGTCAGAGGAAAGGAAATCAATGCAGTGGTCATAAACGGGCCTTTCGAGTCATTCAGAAGTGAAAGGGAGAAGGAGGGCTGCAAGAGGAAAAAAAAAAAGGCTGACCTATTTGCCCTGGAAATTCACAATGCACTGCTTATCCTTTTCCCTTCTTCAGTGTATGAATTACCTTTTTTTTTTCCTTGTTTTTCTGGTGGATTTTGTTGATGTTTTCATTTTGAAGATCAGAGAAGTTTCCAGACTCCCTGAATTTAACAATCATCCATTAATATATCTCAGGCACCTACCCAAGGAAATGCTTATGTATAGCAGGCTGTACGAGTTTCTGTCTTAAATTTATTATTCAATCTCCATTTAACCATAGAGCTTCATTTGTTTCCATGATCACTGCTTGTATGATGTCTGGTACTAGAGTTCATTGGTGCCAAACTAAAATTAAATTTGGTTTTAAATCCCTGGAAATCCTATAGAAACATGAAGTGAGTAATTGTGCTATAGAACACACTGTAGAGAAGCCTGACTTACCATGCAGTTTCTCAAAAACATGTTTATTTTTTTTTCAAGGAGTACGTTTGTCTCACCAATCACAGATTTTGCCAACCTGGCAACAGTTAAAAGACATGAGAAACACTTTGATAGAAATGCAACTGTTTAGGATTTAGTCATATAATTCTTACTGGAATGAAAATGTAGCTCACAATGGGAAACACTCGAGAATTACATGGGAACAAGGACTTGTGATTTCTGGCACTGCCTGTGGGGTCAGTAAGCACCTGCGCTTGGAAGAAAAAGTTGAGAATTTCCACAACTGGCTTGAAGCAATTCTTGCTTTCTGATTTTAAGACCACAGTTTTGATGTGCCACCTTTTTGCTCATGCTATCTTGATTTTGACAGAGTGAACACCCAAAAAAGAAGAGCCGCTCTGAATCACAGTTTGTTTCTTGAAACATAACTGAAGTAATGCACATGCTGTATACCAGACAGCCCTGCAGTCAAGTCACTGGAGACTCTCAGTGCTTTTCTGGGTGGCCTGTAAGAGGTTTTACTCATGGGTGTTCCCTTACAGAAATTGCTGATGCATAAGGAGGCAGTGACTGCAGACCTACTTCTGCCATATGCCTCCTCCATGGGCCTCAGTCTGGGGCTCCCAGCCCCAAAGCTCTCCCTGCCAGGGACAATGTGCTCCCCAGCTCAGATACATTTTGCTTTGCAGCCTGTGGCCTGCTGTCCACCTGTAAAGAGGTTCTTCAGAGAGCACCTAGTCCACACTATAACACATCTTTAAAAATAAAATCACTTTAATGATATTCAGATTCACCTTCCCCTCCTCCAAAGCAATAAAGCAGTTTATCTGACTTGATTTTTTTTGCCCTTGATATTTAAATCAATAATTTCATCCATGTTAAATGAATACCACCTACCGCAGATTTAATTTCAAGTTACGAATAAATAATCTTGGAGCTTTAGCCTGTTTTTTAAATAGTGAATTACTCTCACTTCATATTTTGCAAATGTGTTTTTGATTTGCAGATGTGGGTGGAATACCCTGAAAAATACATCTCCAGCTATGCTATGCTCTGAAGCTGTCCCCAGAGACTATTAATATGGTGGGTCACCTTGTTCTTATAGAAACCGCACCCAGGATTTAATAAAGTTTACAATTTAAAAAGAAAGAAATTATATTACCTTTAATAAACTGTGAATAATCTTGACTGCACACATGTGCACACATCTAGCTCATCTACATGTGAATTCAAGGTTTTGGACTGAAGTTAACTGCTCAATTTCTTGCAGGGAAAGGCCTCTAAAAAAGTCAGTGCTCAAACCTCTGAAATGGAACAAAACTTCTGGGCTGCATTCCCACAGGGACTACACTGCTGTAATGCTACTGTGGGCAAGGTAAACACGGTAGTGTTTCAGCCCAAGAGCATATGTCAGCCTCTTCAAGTGCCCAGCTGGGTGCCATTTTCCCACTCCACATGAGGGACACACAAGAACCAGCCTACCTGGCAGTTTTCATCCTCCCCAGGAAAACAAATGCACTGGAAAAGGTATTACCTCTTCCAGGTTGCCTTTGTCATGCACAGGGCTGCACAGGGAGGGTTTGGGTGCTATACCTATGTAATAGGATTGCTTTTCAATGACTGCTTAGTGTCTCTGAAGTCAGAGCTGTATGGCATCACACAGGTTTATCAAGGTCCTGTATCATGGTTACACTGAGTCATTTTCATTTCATGGGATTTCTTCTAGCTTGTACCCTCTATATAGAATATTCTTCTTTGTCTTAAATACATCTTTGGGAATCAAGATCAGTAGTAAGTACATTACAAGCAAACACATGAGATACCAAGGGTTATTTACGAAGTACTTGACAATGATATCTTATGTTCAGTCTTTCTTCCTGGTGGATGCGATGTGCAAAATGCAAATTTCCTACCTTAAACGGAGTTTGGTTTATGCATTTTTTTTGTCCAAATTATTCAGGACACTGTTAAGTTTTTACAAATTCACAAATAGAATCACTTAGCTTGGAAAAGAACTTTAAGATTATTGAGTCCAAGCAGTGCTACAGGTATTGCCAAGAAGACTAATTAACACTATGGCAGCTGAACAAAACATTCGTAATTTTTCCAAGCATTCAAACCCATTCACACTTACTTAGTTCCTACCTGACAGGCACTACTGATCAAATATTCTGCAGGGAGTTGGCCCACAATTATGTAAGATTTTCACAGAAATATTGCAAACTGTGCCTGTTCATATTTTTGCCATGTTCCTTGGCTTTCTCACAGCACCATTTGATGCAATGTCAACCTCTGAAATGCATCAGGCAAAAATTTGTCTTTCATCATTTGAGTACTAAGAAGCTACAAAGCCTTGACTTTCAATGATGTTACTTTTTCTGGCAAAGTAAAAAAATATACAGAAGAGAGAAGGGGCACAGCACTTTAAAAAGATGAGGGGGAACCTTCTAATCATTTATGTAACATTAACCACTAAGCTACAAAATTCCTGTCCTCACCTTCCCATTATAAAAATTAATTATTTTGGCCCATTTTGCTTGACAATTTATTGTTTTGT
The DNA here is from genome assembly GCA_009867235.2 of Psittacus erithacus. Taxonomy (NCBI): domain Eukaryota; kingdom Metazoa; phylum Chordata; class Aves; order Psittaciformes; family Psittacidae; genus Psittacus; species Psittacus erithacus. The sequence continues at coordinate 11,399 of WYDI02023583.1, read as the reverse complement.
TTGAAAAAGTTTAATGGCATGTGTTCTTCCAGTAATTAGAGTAATCTCTTAATAGCGCTTCAGGATGCTGCAGCTCTGTGACATGACCTCAAACTCTTTGTATAAACAAAAGACACCAGTCGAGTCAGTGAGCATTTTGATGAGCAAGTATTCAAGAACTTTTAATCAGCTTGAAGGGCAAGGAACAACAGGGAAGTGTGTCTGAGCCAGAGGCTGTTTTGACATTGTGGTCAGCAGCTGGAGCAGGTTGGACAGGAAAGTGTGTTTGAATCAGCCCTCAGTACCACATGTAGAATACTGCTGCAACTACACTGTTACGCTGCAGGAGACTGGAAATCCAGATTAACCAGAGGCAGGCAGAAAAAGGGGACCTTTTTCCATAAATGCAGAATTTTATCCCTTATTGTAAGATAAACTCATTAATCACCTGTGCGGTTGATTTTATTACTGAAAAACACTTTGCAGTTATGCAGTCAAAACAGTGTTTTGCCCAAGAGGAATAAATGCAGTTTTAAGGAATGAAAATAAAGTGTTGCCAAGTTGTATGCAAACTGTTTCTGGTTGGTTCCTGTTTGTTTTTCCATGAAGGATTACACATTGCATTATGTATGTTAATACAATGCATTTTCATTAAACACAAAACAATAATGTGACAGAGTAAGGAGTAGAGTTGGACACTTAGCCTGAGGAACTGGGTTCAGAAAGTTTCTATTTTATTCACACATTCCCTACCCTGTTCAATTTTAGACTAGTCAGTGCTCTCCCTGTCTCTTTCTGCAGAAGCTGGTGTTAACAACTTACAACCTTTGTGGACAAAGGTGGTTGAAACTGGAAAGACAAAGTGGCCAAATCTTTCCCAATGTTGTGTCTTTTAACCATTTCCATAATTTTTAAATGGAGAAATTGATCTCTGCAACTTATTTCAACAATTCTAATTTGTATCCTTCAGGAATGTCTCAGTTTAGAATTAATGTTCATGTATGTTTATAGTTTATATGAGTTTCATAAGTCCCAAATCTGTTAATTAGAGGAGAGTCCCATGTTTGTCTTAGTTGTACCTGCCCCTGGAATTTCTGTGGAGAGTCAATTTAAAAAGCATTTCGTTCTAGTGGTAGGTGGATTGGGTGCTAAGTATTAACCAACATAATAACATATGCTTTCTTCCCAGAATAAATTCTTCTATTTATTCTGCAATAAATTCAAAAGTTTTCTCTGGATACTTCAGTAGAAAGTGGAAGCACAGATACAATGAACTTTAGTAAGCTGCCTAGATTTTTTATAGAAGAGATATTAACTGAGCTTGAGTTTTTAATGCATTCTGGTTTTGGTATTCCTTCTAAATTCACGATATCACCTGAGGGTTGTCCATAGTTTCAAAGACTATATCTGAACTATGATTTCAGGAATGATCTGAAATTCCATATCCTGCAGCACCACGCTCCTTTTCCCCCACATCCAGGTCCCTAAGGAAAGGGGCCAGTGAGGAGGAAGCCCAGGCAGGCAGAAGGGACAGAGCTGCTACCTCCCATCTCAGGGCAGCTGGGTACCAGGACTGTCGAGCACACTGTGCAATGTACCGGTTCTCTGCTTAAACACAACCAAGGACTACAGCTCGCTCACAAAGGAACAAAAAATTCATGAAAAAAGAGAAAACGTCTAAAACATATCCACCTCCTGAAGGGACTTCTGGCTTTGCTTCAGGCTCTATCACATACCAGACTAGGTTCTCAGGTTTTTACTGTCTGGTACTAATTAAACCCCAATAACACATGTAGCCCTCTTAAATTCTTCTAAATGACAAAGGTACTAAGGTAGCTGGTCCCACCTTCAACCTGGTTCTGAACTTTATTTATGATTTTGCAGTTTCTTTCACTGACAAAGCACCCCCAAGGTGTCAGATACTGTTGCTGTTTTATAAGAAAGGAATAACTGCCATAGGCTAGAAGAAAACCAAATTTAAAACACCTTTTCCTCATTAAAATTCTGCAGCAGCCACATGCCAACTGAATGAGGAGATAGGGTTAAGATACATACTTCATTCTGCAAGTAAGCTGTGTTTACATCCCAGAATAATTTCTTGTCCATCAAAATAATGTTGAAAGAAGCAGCACTTGTCATTCCCAAAGACTTCATGATACTGATGATGGACTGAAAGCAGCAGGGATTCCCTTTGAATCAAGCACTCAATCTTCTGGTACTGCCTTCCAGCTGAACCTTTAGGCAACACATCCCAGGCACAGCTATGACTGAGTCTGAGTTTTGAAGGCAACCTCCTTTGCAGTCTGCTGCCATGCTCAGGTGTGCTCATAAAAAGGAACAGGTATTTTAGATTTGAAGTGACACAGCCCCTTAGTGATCCTAGGGAGTGTATATGGTACATTTCCCATGCCCTGTTAGGCTTCCAGTTTTCATAATTTCTGAAATTTGCCTTAGAATTTCTCACCACTCTTTCAATAGCACCAAGCAGAACAGAAATAAATTGATCATGAAGTTATTGAACACTCCTGTTGCTGTTGTAAGAGTAGCTCTCTCAAATAAAAGGAGACAGAAGTCTTTTCATGAGGTGGCAAGGAGCTCTTCACTGAAAGGATATACCTGCTCTTCTCCTGAGATCTCATTTGAAAGGAATAGCTGAAGGGTAAGCACACAGCTAGGCGAAAGTGTTTTCTGATGTGAATATGCCAGCACTGTGAAGTCAGACAAATTATGAAGACAGATAGAAGGTAAATTCTTATACATAAAATAATAAGTTCTGACCTTTAAAATACACTCTTTATGTAATATCGAAGAGGGAAAACACATTTCAGGCTTTTAGGATATCAGAAGAATATTGATGGTTATTCAGGGGAAAAAATAATTCTAAAGAGCAAAGGATCATTACAGCTTGGATCAGTGCAAATGAGTGCTTCTTCTACTGTCACTTTTAAAGCCAAAGTTTCTGCACTATTAGCTGGCTGAATATTTGCTTATTTTGCATTTTTTAACGCTACACTCTATATAGCAATACTTACTATGAGGAAGTGAAATTTATTACAGTTTGCAGGAGTTTAATGGCTTGAAACAGCAGTGATTTAAAAGAAGTGAACATTTTCGTAAAGATTTTTTTTTCAACTGTGCCATCCAATTGTTAAATGGAAAAAACATAGGTAAGAGGATTAGACTAAATCATGAATAACTGCCAATTTCCTTATCTTTCTAGTGTAACAAAATGCATCAAAAGTTTAAACCATTTCAGACAAGTTTAAACTTCCTAGTAGTGTAGCATAAAAGAAGGCATTATTCAACATATCATGTTTGCATATTTGTTAGTATTTAAAAGAAAATAACAGTGCTTGCAGAAATTATACATGTCCACAGAGTGGACATTATGTGAAGAGAAATAGGTTGAACTTTGGGGAAAATTAAATATGAAGATGACTCAGGCCCAAAAATCTAATCCTGAGGGACTTTGCAAGGACCACACTGTGATTATACAGTTTATAATAGTGGCTTGAGGCTCCTGAAAGCCATGGTAATCACACGAGAAATTGTGTTATTAACCCAGAACTGCTCACAGATATGGTTACCATACTCAGATTTTCAAAGATTTTCCCATGGTTTTTTCCATGCATGGATTTCCTGTACATAAGGAGCCCAGGCAGATTACTGAAACCAGTTTCTTGAGTCCAGAATACAGCACAGACTGGAGCTGTGTTCCAGCTGTCCCGAGTGCCCAGGCTGCAGGGCACCACTGCTCTGCTCTGCAGAAAGGTAGATGACCATGAGGGCAATGTGGCCTTCATGGCGATGCTCCGAGCTGAGTGGAAAAACAGGAACAAGGTGCTGAAGGTGGCATGGAGAGTCCTAGTGAGTATCCAAATATCTTCATGGTGACCATGACCTAGCTCCTCAGTTGTGCCTGGAATGCCGTCATATCTGCATGCTGCAGGTCAGCTTGGTGAGCGAGCAAACATAGCTCACATCCACTTGAAAAGTACCACGTGGACAGAGCTCTCAATAGGAAAGGAATGAATAAACAACTCTGGCTGGCTGATCAAAAGTGATGAGCTGCCTGCAGCTCCCAAGCCTTGCAGACAAAGACTTGCAGATTCAGATTTTTCTGACAGCTGCTTGCAGACAAGCTTGTGTAACTGCTCTGGACCAAGGAACTTTGAGAGGCAGGCACACAAGCCAGGGCTTGTGCAGGCATCTTGGTCATGGGCCCTTCCTGCACTACAGGGTGGGAGGGGAATATAAGATCCACTGGGGCACACACAAAAGCTCTGAGCACATTTTTTGCCTAAAAGCAGTGAATTAATAAGAAGCAGTTACAGTGAGGGCGAGTGCTGGTGGGACTTCCCAACTGTGCAGCCACAGCCAGTGAGTGTGTTTGAGCATGGCAATGTGGGTTGTCTAAGGAAACAACAGAATCCTGCTTAAGCTCTCCCAATCTCAGAGAAAACTGTATGAAAGGGTTATCCCTCCCTTCCAAATGAAAGACTACATGCTTTGCTGCATGCAAAGAGTGAGATTTATGTTTAGCCAAACAAAGAGATTCACAATCAGTCTCACTGCTGAGGCACCTTCACCTGTTTTCCATCGTCTTCCACCAGTAAGACTCAGGCAATTTTGGCAAGACCTGGCAGAAGTGCCAAAGCCTGGGCAGGTCACACTGCTAGTGACCATGGTGAGGGGACCGTGGGGACACCTCAGCTCACTTGTTGCAGCTGGAGCTCCCATGGTTGCATGGGCCCAGCCCCACTGTATGCCTCCCAGCACTGCTAGGGAAGTGTGATACATGGGGACCCAAGTAGGCAGGTCCCAAGCAGGGGCTAGGGGTCTCTAACAGGGATGGGCTTTGGCAGAAATATGGAAGTATTCCCATATGACATGTGAGAAGGTGTGGAGCTATGTAGGCTGAAAAGCTACAGGGGGGGTTGAAATTTGGACACAACTGAGCAAACATCACCTAAAGTGGTGAAAGTGAGGGTTCAAAGAGGAGAGAAATCCACAGGGAGCCATAGCTAGTAGTTAGGTTGGCAGCCAGAGCAGAGATTAATACCTTCCTATCTTTTGTACCTTCAGCAAAAGCACTGAAGCATCCTGACTAATAGAATGAAAAAACAAAACAAACCAATAGGTGTAAGTTTCCAATAGGTGTAAGTTACCAATTATTTCCCTTTTTGTTTTTACCCTAAAGATCTCCCCCTCTCAGAATAGCCTGGTATTCCTTTTTTATTATGTTAATGTGGGACTCAGTGTTCAAATACTATTCTCAGGCTCTGAGTTCCAAACTGAGATAGGTAGTTAGACAGTTATGGATAGCTACATAGATCTGTATGGTTTCATCTGCTATTGAGCTATGGCTTCACCTATGTTTTCATTACAGTCCAAGAACCCAGTATTTGATAAATTCTTTGTCATGTCACACCTAATTAAGAACAAAATATGGTAATTATAGCTGAATGAAAAATCAGTTTCCTACTGGGGGGTGGGGAGGAGGAAGAAAAAAACAAAGGAGCAAGAGAGATTTTGCAAGCCTTCTCCATCGAACGTCAAGCTGAGTCCAAGCCTCAGAAAATCGGTTAAAGGCAAAAATCTTTATGGATTTTGCTTTTCATTGTTAGTTTAAACTTTTTTTTTTTTTAAAAAAAAAGAAGATGTCAAATCAAGGTGTAAATTTTCATGTAGAAAATATTAGATTTATCAGTTTTGGTTTATGTTTTTTAATATGCAAAAATTGAGTGAAATAGTCTTTTGACACCAACTAGTTTGATATCTGTGAATCAACATCTTCAGACAAAAAGGCATAGCCAGAAAATTCCTACCCACCTCATCTGCTAGATGCCCAAATGTCATCTTTGTCAGTCTAAAACTACTTTTTTTTTTTAAGCAGACAGTCAAAATGTGCTTTTCAGTGACTCATATTTATTCCAGCATGAATTTACACATTTTGATGTCCAAAAGACCAAACTTCAGTATGATTAAAAACCTAGCTCAGGCTTCCCTATAGAAGATATCTAAATAGCATGACAAATTGCAAGATCCCCTTTTAGGCTGCAGGTAAAAATTGACATAGAGATCAGCAGATAGACTGATAAACATGAAGAATACAACTGTACCTGGCAAGTATTATAACCTTCAAGAACACTTGGCACATCTTATAATATCCATTGCTGTGAGCTCCTGCAGCTTGAAAGGTTAACAAATTTATACATGCCTTACATTCTTATTAGTAGCATGGATTTTTCCAGATGCGTTACATGCAATCATCCTCATTGAAGCTTAACTGCACAAAAACTTTCAAGTGTTAAAGCAACTGTGTTTGAGTTCTGGGAAAACAATCCTGAACCACAATACTTTCAGCAAAGCAAAAATAGCTCTGTGCTTCATTGCTGAAGTACACTGACTGATTTTCTAGAAACTTCTCCAGAAACGTTCACTTTTGGTCTGTGACCTGGCATTAAAAGTCTTACATCAACAGAACTTTAATGAAAAGCTTTATGGGGTAAAAAACCTAAACTTCATTCTACAGAAGCTGCTTTATCTTAATTAGGTATTCAAGACTGCAACAGCATAACTATTAGCCCTGTCTGTTTGTTCCTCTTTATTTCAGTGTTTTACTTTGCATGCGTGCATGCTTTCAGTAAAGAATAAAGATGATGCCTTCTAAAAGCTGTTTGCCACTTTCAGTAATTGCATATTTCTATGAACATACCTTCAAATTCAGATGTTATGCACATAAAACCATCAAATGCTGAGGAGACCAGTTACTTTGCTAACATGAAATTACTTCCACAGAGGTATTTTTAATAGTTACCTGGCTAGAAAATACTGAAATATTTTTGTAGGTAACTGAATATATGTAGGCTACTGAATATCTGATGGCTGTCCTAACTATTTCCCTGTAATATATTCCAGTTGTCTGTGTGCTCTTTAACAAGAGATGCTGTATTCATATAACAATAAAAGCAATCTTTCAGGTACTGCCGATTCTGTTACTGCCTTCACAGGTGGGTAAGTAGTTGTTGAGGTTTGATTTGTTCCACTAAATTGCTTTTATGTTTCCTAACTGCAGCACACTACAAGGTACTTTTGCTTTCCTTCTAGTGTTTACTGGAAGCTGTACTTTTTATTAGACTCATTTGGTAAACCTGTACTTGGCCTTAATGTGCTCACCTTTGCTTTCCCTTTAAAACTTTTCTTATTCTCTCTATTAGTTACTTAGAAAGTGGGTCTAGAACTGAAGAACAGGGCAGGGGGGGAATATTTGCCAAACACTGAAGATGCCCCTGTGCTGCTGATGCAGTGGGCAACAGCGCCCAGCCCTGAGCTGCACATGCACAGGCTGTAAACAGTAGGGCTGCTCACTCACACTGCTCCCATAGGAATAAAGGTCCAAACCTTCCAGCACCCAAGGGTGGCTGATGCTGATGTAACAAATGGCGAGGGGGATATCCCAGCTGACTTTGGGAACTGGTCAGCAATGAATTACTATTGCTCTCAGGAGGCAAAAGGAGCAGAGAGGGATTCTGAGTTGCAGGTTTTTCCTTCTCAGGGCAGATTTCATACTGAGCCTGGCTCAGTTGTCTACTGAGAATTAATATTTAGTTCAAAAGCTATAGCTTTTCTCCCCAGACAAATCAAACTTTCCTTAAGGAAATATAAAGGAGAAAGTGAAAGATATTTTCTTTTCTGAGAGATATTTCTAAAAGGGGAAAAAATGTAGTAACTTCTGAAGCTGGCTTCAAAGTCTGATTTTCAAAATCTGATTGGTCCATTCATAAACCCTCCCACAAGCCAACTAAAAGTCATATAACTTTGCCTAAATATACTTTACTTTTCATTTTACTTATTTTTTGCCTGTCTTCATCTTCTACCTCATTTCTAAGGAAATGACTAACCTCCCTTCCATCTATCCTTTCAGCCTCCAGGCTGAATGTAATATGGTTCACTTTAGTACTACATGTTTTAAAATGTAGGGGAAACATTCTTCCAAAGAAAAAGTATGTAGCAAGGTGCCACCAGGAAGACTTGAAAAGAGAATGAGAAAAGTAAGGGAAATATGATGAGGGACATGTCCAAAACCAGGACCTGTAATACAAATCCATACTGGAACAAAATCAAAACAAATAAAGTCATTTCAGTGCTAACAGAATCTTAAATATATTAACTTTTAAAATATTTTCTTCACTCCTTTTTTCCCCCCTCCTTCTTCTTCTGAAGAACATAGTGAAGGACATCTTACTACAGAAACAGCTTCATGAAAGCCAGTTTATCTATTTAGGGATACTATTATGCTAATTGGTGCATTCTGCACCCGTCTTAGCCATTCAACTGAACTTTGGTAGGTTGCAGGGAAGTCTTTGGTGATTTTACTCTGAAGAAGAAAGGAAACCCAGTTCATTCCTGTTCTATGTAATTCTCTTTTGAAAAAGCCTTGTCCATTTCTTTCCTCACTTCTAGAAATCTGGTTGATTTTTCCAGGTTAATTTCTCTCTCTTGCTGGAGTCATAATGATGCATTCCTCCCTTAGCCTTACACTCAGATACCCTGCACAGAAAAGATTCTGCAATTATAAATAAAATAGATCTATAGACTGATTCAGCAGCATGCTATACTCACTCCCACCTGTTAAGGGAACAATAATACCCACTAACAAGGTGATGGGTCAGTTTCAACAAGGCATAAAAGCCAGTTGAAGATTAGCTTAGAGAGGAATCTTACCAAATACTGTAAGTGCCATATTTTCTGCTAGTAGGACCTTCTGTTTGCAAATAATGCCAACTCAGAGCCACGTGTGCCATTACACAGGACTGTAGCACCTGCAGGCATAACCCAGTGAATCAACACCTCTCCTCTGCCTCTAGTTTCTCTGTCAAGATGACAGATTGGAGTTTTACCTTCAGTGACATAATACCATTATTCATCTACTCTTTTTGGTTTTGTTTGCAACAGTACCTCCTAAATGCTAAGCACTATTTAGTTTCAGTTGACATCTTACTTTCCTAGGAGCATCCCATGAAGAATCCATGTGCATAGACTGTAGGAAGCTCAGTTTTGCATCACTGCTTTTCAGATTTTCTTTTATTTTTATTATTTTCCTGTTCATGTTACCTGTCTCAAGGGAAAAATTGAGAAAAAGAAATAAAAAAGAGCAAAAACCAACACAAGCTTTGTTTTATATAGCGTCTTTCAGGCTAAGTGTACCCACCATCACCTGACAGCAATGTGACCTGGATGCTCCCAGCTGACCTTACTCAATGTTTTAAAAGCACAGGGCTTAGGTTCAAGAAGAGGTTTGGTGCCCTGGCTCCTAGATGGTCAGAGGTATTTCCTGCTGACCTTGAGAAAGAAAATTTCAACCTAAAATGGAGCTGAACTTCAGAGATATTGAGCATGCTCAGCATTACATGGTGCCTTTTTTGAGGAAAATCTTTTCTGAAAGGCTTACCCATAGCTCAGTCACACTGAGGCAAGGGTGCTGCTTTTGGTTTTGGAATGCCTTAAAAAGTTATGACAGAACAACTAGGGATGTTTTTGCTGCAGTATGTCCAAATGCCACAACTAGTGATCTGGGCTTTACAGCAGTAGGTTTTATGCTCTCATGTAATTAATGAATGCAAACATGTTATACCATAACTTTCAAAAAAGTAATTAATGCTGTATAATAGCAGTTTATTATGCTTTCCAGCCTTCTCCAGCTAGATTTGGCAAAAAGTCTTCTGCCATAAAATGCTGGCTGGATATTTGAGGTAATATAAAAAATAATTAAAGGAAGTACCTACCTCAATGAATTTTTTAGAATTTTCATATTTTATTATGAGAATTTCTTCTTCAGTTTTCCAAACAGATTCTCTGAAAGAAAGGCTTATTTTCAGACAATTGATGAATAGAGAGGTTCAACATTTGCACAGCTCTTCCTTCACTGTGTGACCCATGGTACACAGGGTACGCAGGGCAGTGGTAATGGAAAGGCTGAATCCCCCATTACCCTTCCCTTTTCCTCTCCCCTGAGGCAAATCTGCTCCTAGAACACGTTTCGTTGCTCTAATGACCACTTTTTAATGTGTATAAAGCATTCTCTATTTATACGACTCCGGTTAGTATTTGTGGTACAAGAAAGCTTAATTGGGACCTCCAATTCAATTAATTCATAGATATAATTCCAGTGAGAAAGGGCTATAATGCAGGACTGACAGGGAGTCCTGTGTGGCTGTGAATGATGAAAGAAGAATGCTACTTGTAACATGCAGACACTGTACAGAATTAGGCTTTGTGTTCCCCAGTCATAAAATGTCTTTTGGGATGAAAGGCAGACATTTTGGGTTAGTTAGCTCCTGTTTAATTATGTAGCTTCTAATGTAAAAAGGGTTTATTGAAAAGATTCAAAAAGGGAGAAGAATAGAAAAGACTCTCACACATATTTTCATTTTTTCCAAGGTTTTTCATTATGCTAATACTTGGAGGTCTCAGCAGAGTAAATTCTGATTAAAAACTTGAAGTGCTTTTGTATTTCAAAAATTATTCGATGATGTTAGGGAGTCCACAACTTCCACTGGAAATATCCCTTGCTTGATTTTTTTTCTTGCAGTTACTGGATGAAATCCAATGAAATCATTTAGCCCATATTTTTCTTCTTATTTTTAAAACTAAAGTTTTCCATGTTGTGTTTGATCTCATTGTTTTTCTTCTGATTGTTGTTTCCTAAGTGATCCACTTTGCCAGTGTCCTTAATGAATCCAGTTTAATTGAATTCAGACCATTTCTCCTGTGTATGATTAAACTGTATTTTATTCTTATTCTCCAATTAATTTGCAAATCCTCCCTTCTTTGTGTCATCATAAAATATGATTGGCATTCTCTGTATTTCGTTCTTCAGTTCATTCATGGAAGCATTCGACACATATGGCACGTGGGATGCCCTGAAGTGAAGAAAAATGGACAATGAGATGCAGACACACTGAGACAGAATTTGTCAGCAAGATATGAAATGAAAAAGCAAGAAAATTGGTCTGATTTCTGAAGCATTTTCCTAAAACCCTAGGCAGGATTCATTAGGGATATAACAGGAGAATCATGTTGATTCTTCCTTGCTTATAACCTATTCAGATTTTATTAAAAGTTAAATCCCTTGGAGAAGTTCACATCAGAATCTGGATCCAAACTTCATACTGGGTTGATAACAGAAGTTCGCGTATGTGAATTGGGTCTAATAAAGTAAAACAGATTAAAACAGTGTTAACAATACAGGGGAAAAAAAAATGCACATAGAACTTCTGCTACCTGGGTGTAAGTGAAAGACAATTTGAGTCTGTAACATATCAATACACTTACCAATTTAATAAAATAAAATAAAATAAAATAAAATAAAATAAAATAAAATAAAATAAAATAAAATAAAATAAAATAAAATAATA
>WYDI02023582.1:0-23491 GCA_009867235.2 Psittacus erithacus | reverse complement strand
ATATCCCATGGAACCTTACTAAGCAGGCTCCTGAAGAGGCCAAAGTCTGCTCTCTTGAAGTCCAGGGCAGTGAGCTTCATCGTTGTTATCTGAGTAATATCAGATTGTGCAGGTGTCAGCCCTGGCTCAGAGCATCCCATTTTGGTCCAGGGTGGGCTCTGAACACCAAAGTCCATGGCTGCAGCTGAAAACCCAAGGTACCAGACTCCAAACCCTGAACTCTTTGCACTCTGCTGATTACTATGTGCGTATCTCACACTTCAGTACGGGCACAGAGGAAACCTTCATCTCCAATTTCTGGAGCTTTTGCAGGTGGAAAGCTGACCCTTGCAGTTGCTTTAATGAAGTCTTTTGCCATGGAATGAAACACTTTCGAGCTGCTTTGCTCCCAGATCAAACTGGGCACGCAAACTAGAGCTTGGCTATAGAGAGACCTGATTCTTGCTGCGTATGAGCTGGCTGTGGAACACTCAGGGAAGAGCCTTTGGGTAGTTGGGAAGCTGAGTGGTATCTGAGAGTTTGGAAGCAGAGTGTTATCTAAGCCTTTGCACAAACCTGACTCACATTTGCTCATTGGAGCATCTGAAGGCCACCGGCTGTGGCGTTATTTTATCAGCAGGCAGCGCTGTGCTACAGAGAAGCCGATTCTGGGTCAGCTGTAAAAGGGATGACTTTTCCCTCCCCTCTCTCCCTTTCCTGCAGCAAAGTGCTGCCAGCCCGATGGATTTAACGCTGGAATTTGTGTGTCTGCAGCTAATTTGGGGGTAAAAACTTCATATGCTGCCGTTCGGTTGTGCTGAATGATGAACTCAGCAGCTTTGCCTGTCAGGCCCTCGGTGGGGATTTCAGCGCGGGTTCGTGATGAGGGTGAACATTATAACTCATCCTATGGGTTGTGCAGGAGAAGTTGCTTCACCCCTTCCCTAAGCTCATGGGGTCAGTCTGGAATGGTGGGATCCATGTGGGTGTGCACAGGGATCTCAGTTCAGTGGGTGGGAGAAGTGCCAGGGTTACCATGAGGTTTGGTGCAGGGCAGAGCCAAGCTGTGATTTCCTGACATTCCATATCTCTCCTATATGTGTTTTAGAGACTGTTACTTGGGTATGCAGCAGTAGGAAAAGTGTATTTACTTTGGAATCATGATTCCCTGGCTTCAGCTAAAGATGATGTTAAATCCTACCTTTATGGGTTGAATGGGTCTCTACTGCCAGTGCAAGTACCACAAGCAACTTGTGATTCGTGAATACTAAGACATTTTATCTTGATGACAGTGACCATAATGCAGATCATGGAATAGAAATTGAACATGGCATAGTGCACACTGCAAATTCCTGTGTCTAGGAGATGCCGTAGCAGAACAGCCATCAATATTGTCATTTATCAGCAGGATGGACAGACACCACTTGCTCCTGATATGAGTGGCTGGAATATTAGAATCCTTCTGTGACAGAGGCCTGTGAGAGTGCTGAGGCACTTTCGCAGGGTGCTCAGGGAAGCTGCGGCTGCCCCATCCCTAACAGTACTCAAGGCCAGGTTGGACGGGGCTTGGAGCACCCTTTTCTAATGGAAGGTGTCCCTGCCCATGGCAGGGAGTTGGAACTGAATGAACGTTAAGGTCCCTTCCAACCCAAACCATTCCATGAATCTATGATTAGGGCTGAGGATCTTTGCACTAGTTTAAGCAGACAGCCCCGGCTGTGATGCTGAATAATCCCAAAGCTGGGACTGCAGCAGCAGGATCCCAGTGGGTGTTTGTTGCAGGAGCTCACCCTGTCGAGCTATGCAGGAGTGTAACAGAAATCACACCAGGGCTTTGTGTGTTTCCCAAAGAGCCACATCAGTGGGTGGTGGCGTGTGACCACACTCACTATTGATGTACCATGTGAAGGGATGCTATAAAAGCCTCAGCAGCAGGATGTGCCCTGGCGGAAGCATCCCACGTGGCTAATTTGCATGGATTTATCAGGAGCAAGTTGCACACGGTTCACTGGTCAAGTGCAGCGAGCTGTGGCCCATCAGGTAGCTGGGTGGAAAGCAAGGGCGAGGGTGGGATCACCGGGATCCACCAACTGCATCCCACAGGGACCTGTGCTCGGCCTCTGTGCCATTGGCACTCACTGCTGGCAACAGCTGTCCAGAGCTAATTTATTTCCTAATGCTGCAGCAATGTTAATTTATAAATTACACTGGTAATTCCAGCTATTATTAATTTCAGATGGTGTAGGGCAAGCCAAATTAAAATATGACACCAATTGCCACACATATGTACCAAGGACTAGCGTTTAAAATTTATAGGAATATTAAGTGTGACACCGGTCCCGGAGCTGCTTTGCACAATAATTACAGCATCTCGGCCATCAGTGGGAGATCGGATAGGGAGATGGGAACAAAAAGGAAGGAGAAGGGAAAAGTTGTCCGTGCTGTTTGTTCCTGCTGGGTTTCGTCGGGATGTGGATGTGTCCTGATTGCCAGGTTTCTTGGTTGAAATCTGTGCTTGTCGTAACACCGCGATCTCCAACCGGGAGGCTATTGTGGTCCAACATCAGAGCGCTGTGGGTTTCCAGGGATGCTTCAAAGTGAAGCAGGCTCTTGGAAGGGAGGGGGCTGAATCTGTGTGGCTTTGAGCCAAACTGGAGGGAAAGGGGGCCAAGCGTGGAGCCCCATGGGCACCATAGGAATGAGCCTGAAGCGGTCATGGGATGAAGAGTTTCAGCTGAAGGGAGGTGTTGGCATCACAACTAATGGGAATAAAGTGGTTGTGAATGAATTGAAGGTGGAAAATTAGAGAGGGGTGTCCATGTCTGAACACTGTTTGAAGGGTTTGAACACTTCCATCCCTGGAAGTGTTCCTTTACCATATAGACAAGGCCCTTAGTGACATGGGTTAGTGGTGGGATAAAGGTTGGACTTGATCTTAAAGGTCTTTTCCAACCTGGGTGAGTCTGTGATTCTATGTGAGCCTGGCAGGATGCTGAGGTGGGTTGTATAGATGCCAAGGAGAGATGATTTCAGGTCATTGTTGCAGGGTGCAGGTTTGGTGAGGACCAATTTGCCTGCCCTGGGGACAGTATCTCCAGCAAGTGATGCTCTTGCTAGGGCCAAAGCCACCACAGAGGTCTGGTGCTTGGAGCACCTTTCTGGCAGGTGTTTCATTGGGATGGTGGTACACATTCAAGGGTTGAATGTTCTGTGCAGATACAGACACGGTTTTGCCATGCTTCCCCATCACTCATGGCCCTTTCCCTTTGGCCCCGCAGCCGTGGGCTTCATCAGTGAGGATGAGTACCTAGAGATCACGGGCATCACACGGGAGCAATCCGGGGAGTATGAATGCAGCGCCTCCAACGACGTGGCAGCGCCTGTGGTCCAGCGAGTCAAAGTCACTGTCAACTGTGAGTAGACAGGGATGGGGTTGGATGTGCCACCCCGTAAGGGGATGGGATTTGGGAAGTAGGAGCAGCAAGAGTTTATTTGAACAGGTTGTCGTTTGCCCTTTCCCCCTCCTTCTTTTCAAGCTGCTTTTTTTCCGTCACCTCCTTCTCAGCTGTCTCCATCAACCTGGGTTTTCCACCCATGGTGAGATGCTGTGCTGATAACCTCCAGGGAGAGGAGAGAAGTGAACAATAAATAGGAATTTTTTCCATTAGAAAGAATAAGAGAGAAAAAGAAAGAGAGTGAGGAAGCAAGCAGCATATTTCACGCTCTGATGGAGGTGAAGACCCTCTTAAACCCCTCTGTGGCCACCCATTGCTTAGCACAAGGGCAAACATGGTACCCAAGAGATGGGGGCTCCAGTCCTCAGAGAAACCCTCACTGATGTGCAACGTGGGGTCCCCCATGAACCCCAAACCCCTTGGACATGAGCATCAGGGGCTGGACATGCATTTGGAGATGATTTTGGCCCCTTCCTAAGTGCAGAGAAATAAAAGGGAGCTTGAGGAGCAAGGGCAGGATGTTGAATGCCCCAAGGTGTTGACCCAGGTTTCCCATCTTCCCTACAGACCCACCGTACATCTCGGGTGCAAAGAGCACTGGGGTGCCAGTGGGGCAGAAGGGCATCCTGATGTGCGAAGCTTCTGCTGTCCCCTCTGCTGACTTCCAATGGTACAAAGATGACAAAAGGTAAGATCCTGGAGGACCAAACTGCGAGGGCACCTGGTATGGCACCTTCCTCAATGGGGCCACAAGAACCAGTTGAATTCCCCCTCAGCACAAGCCAGGTTGGGATGCTGGGATGCTGGGAGGGAGGTTTTCCAGCAGCCTCTTTCAGCCAGACAGGTTTTCCTCTCCCTGTGCAGGCAGCACAGGCAGGATCACTGCTGCCCGTGCCTCTGTTTTAAGGTAAATCCCTGCTTAGGTGAAGCATAACATCCGAGAGTGATATTGGCAGCACAAATCCAAGCACTTAGGAGAGGATGAAATCCCTGTCATCTTTTTAAACGCTTTAGCCAGAAGGCAGCGTCAGCTCCTTGCTCTTGGAAAGGCAAAAGAAATGAGGTGTTGAGAGACAGCGTTTGCACAGGGATGCGGCTTGCGAGCAAGGAGATCAGGGAAGGATCCCACTCTGGAGCAAATGACCCCAGGCAAAGGGTTTTAACCCATTTGACATGGTTTAGTGGGGGGATTTGGCAGTGCTGGGGTAAAGGTTGGACTTGATGGTCTTCAAGGTCTTTTCCAGCCTGGTTGATTCTATTGATTCTGTTTTTCCATTGCTTCTCCTTGGGAAGCTCAGAGGGGCTGTGGTGTGGCTGAACGCAGGACAAGCCACCCAGGTCACTAAAAGGGGGCATGTTTTAGCCCAAAAAGATGCTCCAGAAGCTAGGGGAGAGGTTGGAGCTGCCTGTCTGGGGAGGAAAGGAGCAGGAGGAGTGTAAAAGCAGTGGATGTTTGCATGGCAGATGAAAGGCTTTACTCAGAAGTAGGTCACATCATGAGGGCCTGCAAAGCAGATGGGTGTTCAGAGTGTAGCAGGGGTGAGAACGGAGATGCAGCACTTCCTGGCAGGAATTAGCAAGTAAAAGAGCTGCAGGAGCTGAGCTGGAGGGGGACACCAGCTCAGGGATGTCAAAGCGCTTGGGTGATGCTTCAGGTTTGTGTCAGTTGAGGAATGCCTCCCCGCTCCATGGTCCACCCAAAGGTGTGGGTGCTGTGCACACTGGTAGGGCTGGCAGGGTGAGGGTTGAAGGAAGGAGCAAGAAGGCACCGCACAGAGCGGGGAGGACCGAAGAGCCCTCGAGGCTGATGTGAGTGGGAAGCCAGGAGCGTTTCCCATGTTCCCTCCCTGGGCATGGGAGCATCCTTCCCTCTGCATGGCTTTTGGGAAGCCCCAACCCCTTCAGCAGTGACTCTGATGAACGCCTCTGATGGGGATGGTGCGGGCTGGCAGCTAAGGGATGAGAGCCATCAGAGCAGCATCCCTCTCCCATATTTCTCTCAATACCTTCCCTTCTCCCTCCTCATCCCTGATCTTTGTCCCAAGCTCCATGTCCCCACTCACAGGCAGGACCAGGGGATGGTGGGTCATGGAAAACAGCGGGTGCTTCTCCTCCTGATGCCATCCCAATAACCCTCTCCCATTCTGCTTTCCTCCCAGACTGGCTGAAGGTCAGAAAGGACTGAAAGTGGAGAACAAAGCCTTCTCCTCCAAGCTGACTTTCTTCAACGTCTCTGAGCAGGACTATGGCAACTACACCTGCGTAGCCTCCAACCAGCTAGGAAACACCAATGCCAGCATGATCCTCTATGGTGAGTAGGGCTGAGGGAGATGGATGGGGAACAGCTTAACAGGGAGACCACCAACATGAGAGACACGGGAAGGGTCTTCCTTGTCTTTTGAGGGAGATGCGCTGATCTTTTCTGCTCTGGAGCATGGCTTGGAGGTCGTGGTGAGCTTAGGAAAAGTGGAAACCTCCAAACCTACCTCCTGATTAGGGTCCTATGTCTGCCAGTGTTCAGAGGGGTTTGGGATCTTCTGTCAAAGCCAAGTTAGGACTTGACTGCAGTTTTCCATCTTCTCGCTGTAACAAATACCAAGCAGAACCTCTGTTTGAAGGCCCCCAGGGCTCTACCACCTTCAAGGTCATGTTTTCCCCTCCTGCCAAGCAGATGTATTCTGACTGATGGTGCCAGTGGGAATGGGAAAGTGCAGAGAGTCAGGGGATAGGAAGGTGTAGATGGCAAGGAGGAGGAGGAGATCCTATGCACCCTCATCCAGGGACCTTTTTTCTCTGCATACCAGAGTTGGGATGAGAGCAGTGCATCCATCTGATACGGCTCATGGCCAGGAAGGGCTGTAATTGCTCAACATGTATCAAACAGAGCCGGAGTAGGGGCCACGATCCCCAGGTCCCTCTCATGGCCATCAGGAGCTGGAGGTGGACATCAGACCTCATCTCTGGCCACTTCCACAGGCGTATTTCCCTGCCAGGGACATGGGGTGGGAACCATATGGGAAAAGCAGGGCTCAGGGACCTGTATCCTCTCCCAAAGTCCTCTCCCATCTCTCCTTACCACCCACCTTGTCTTCTCTTTGCATGGTCAGGAACAAGCTTCCTCATTCCAGACCCATTGCTGGGGCGGCTCAGGGCTAGCAGGCTGTGCTCTTAGTGATGCAAAGTGCACTGGGATAGTGGCATTCCCAAAGCACAGGTTGGGTTGTTAAAGTGCTGGAGCAGCGCAGGATGCACATGGAGACACTGGGAAGCAACATCCAATTCTCACCATCCTTGAGGAGGGGCTGGATGTGGCTCAGGGGATGAAGGGGCAGGTGGGATAACCTCTCTAGTGTCAGTATTGGGTTTCACTGAGCTGTGGCAGGGGAGTTTGTCCCATCTGGGATGCTTGGCTCTGTGCCTGCAGCCCTGATGCAGAGCTAACCTTGGATGTTCATGAGCCTAACACCCATTTGTTCCCCCAAAACATCCAAGTGATAAACATCAGCATCTTTACCTGCCCATTAAACCATCATTATCATTGCCTAGGAACTCAGTTCTTTTCCAGCCTTCCTGGTCATTGATGTCCCATATAACCCCCTTTCTGTAGGGACACTGGCACTGCAAAGGTGCCTGGGCCCGGATCCATCCATGTTGCTGCCTGCATAGCATATCCCGAGCCACGTGTTCTTCCTTAGATTGGATGGTTTAGGTTCCCTGTGGGGTTTCTGAGGCTGAAATCTTAATTAATGTGTGACCTCAGTTTGGCTGGATGAGCCCCCAAAAGGGAAGATGCCTTTCTGCTGCTGGCTTTGTGCAAGCTGTTAGTTGGTTTCTAACCCACGGGTGATGATCTGTGTGACTCATGCCACGATAGCAGTGTCAGGCAGGATGCAGGGAAGCATCCCACTAAAGCCTAAGCTTGTTTTATGATCCCTGTTAGCTTTGTTTCTATGTCTGTGAATCCCGTCAGGGAGCACACTTGGAGTCCTTTGATCACCCATCATTTCCATAGAGCAATATTGATTTAATAGCATTACTAATTGAGTCCCACTGGATGTGATGGCTCTTGAGCTGCCCTAAACCACCATGGACCTGATGTTTTGGGGGACAGTATTCATAGCATCCCATTTTTCCTATAGCTGAGTGAGTCTTTTGGGCATTGCCCCCCCTCAAATTAAGGTTTAGTCCATGCGGATCCCATGACATGAGCTTTTTTGGGGGCTGAGTGACAAAGGCTAATGTAGTGTTACATCTTCTAATCCTTCTTTTAATCTCATATTTCAAGGAGGTCAACTAGTGCTTTATTTAACGTGTAGCACTTGTTATTATAGGCCTGCTGCCTCTTGCAGCGGCTCATTTGGTGCTGTCTGGGAGGTGATGGAGAGTTCCACAGCCTTGCGTGGAGTTAGGGAGAACAATCCCTCTGCTTCTCCTCCATCGTGTGGTCCACTTCCAGAGACTGAGAAATCCATTTGGGATGTTGCAGGGTTATTGGAAGGGATGGGCCCTGAACCCTGCCAGAGGGGAATAAGAGGAGCATAAGCAAGAGCTGAAACCCCAGAATTCCCCATATCCCAGCCCCTGTGCTTTGCCTTTCATCAGGGTACCACCATGGACGTTGCCAGTCTGGGCTCCCACAGTCCCCAGCTTGTTTCAGCTCATGGACCACTACCCCCAGATGGGGGAACTGTGCATCTAAAGGAGCAGGCTGTGATTTGGGCAGCAGCACCTCACTTTCTACCCCATCTGCTTGTTCTCCCTGGCCCCAGGTCGAGAGCAGCATCTCGAGCCTACACTTTCCATTGCCCTTTTGCCTTAACTTTCCCTTGTTCTTTAATTTTTAGAAGAGACAACTACTGCCCTGACACCCTGGAAAGGTCAGTAATTCGGGGCCCCCCGCTATGCCAAGCGCTCCCCCTTGCTCCATTTCCCCTCGGGTCCCACTGGCTCCCACCCCAACTCATCCCAGCCGGAGTTCCTGCCCCACAACCCCAGTGCTCCTGCTGGAATAGTGATGAATTAGGGCTTTCTTGCTGTTGTGCAGTTGTCCTCCCATCCGTCCTCCTCCTCCTCGCCAGCTACTGTGCCCATCCAGTGCAGTCTGTGCCTTCTGCATGTCCCCCCACCCCTCTTCTCCCTGTTGTTGGGGTGGAGATGGGATGTTTCTGGTCTGCTTTCCATGTGTTGCTGTGTAATTCAGTCTTGTGGCAAGTCCTGCCCCCTCTGGGATGCTTTTAGTGCTTATACTGAGATGCTGTAGGGGTGGAAAGGTGGATGGTCCTCTTCGTGGTGTTATCTGTGGCTTATCGTAAGAGCAGCTGGCTCGGTGTCATCTTGATTTTGGGGCTCCATAGCAAGGCAGCTTCATTTGTGATGCCTTGGGATAACTTAAAGATGTTGGGAGGGCTGTGGAAGTAGCGTAGGGACAGGCACATCTTCAGATCTGCCCTTGCGTTTGGCTTCCTGGCCATGCCAGGAGCTGGGACTGAGTGGGAAGCCCCATCCCTAACACCTTGTGAGGCGTCTGTGAGTACTACTGATGGGAGACCAAGTGGTTAATGGTTCTTAGTGCTCCACTCAGGCTATGAAGTGAGGGGATGTGTTGGGGTTTCTAAAGCAGGTTGAGCAGATCTTGTGGGCAGCCCTGCTACATCAGGACCTGCTTTCCTGAGAGCTTTTCCAGCCTAGTGTTCCCCTTGGCCAACTATTTGGGGTGTTTTCATGAAAGCCATTGGATCCGGAGCCCCACACATCCTTTCCCACATTGAGCCATGAGCTCCTCACCCTCTGTCATCCCCAAAGGCATGGATGGACTTGGCTCTCCCTGAGCATCCTTCTCATGCCAGCTCATTCTTAAGGTGGTGTGGGCCCATGGGCAGAGCACTTTATGAGTAGTGAGCCCACAGAAGCTCTGTGGAGTTGCAAACCACCAAGTTCTGAATACAGTACTAGTGGCAGTGTCTCTGCTTGATGTGCAGGGGGTTATTATGCCCCCACACAACAAGGAAGGGAGATAACAGGGTGCTCAGCCCTATGTGCTTACTCACTGGGGCTGGCAGAGTGTGGACAGTGTTGGGCAAAACCCATCTTGTCCCCTACAAGTGTGACTGGAAATGTGGACAGATTTTGGAGGAAGGACAAAAGGCATTGAGAGAGGTTGGTTGGTGGTGATGAGCAGGGAATGGGCTCAGTATAGGGTATCAGGGCCATAGTGGGATTATAGTGGGGGGGGTTATGTCCTAGAGGTTGGGGTTGTTAAAGGCATTGGCAGATGCGGATACCCACGGTGCTATCTGAGCCATGGCACAGGGGCCCAAATGATGTGGGTGTGTTAGTTTTCTTTTCATGGAAACATAGAATCAGGCAGGTTGGAAAAGACGTTTAAGATCATCAAGTCCAGCCTTTATCCCAGCACTACCAAAGCCACCACTAACCCATGACACTGAAGGCCTCATCTACATTGGCCTTTGAACACTTCAAAAGTGTGGCGAGCTCAGCCCTGCCCTGGGCAGCCTGTTCCAATGCCGGAGCACCCTTTGGGGCAGGAATTGCTCCTCATCTCCATCTAAACCTCCCCTGGTGCAGCTTGAGGCCGTTTCCTCTTGTCCCATCCCTTGTTCCTTGGGAGAAGAGACCAACCCCTCACTCCAATCTCCTTTCAGGTAGTTGTGTTTTAGTGGGGTTTATTGGCTCTGCGGCTAACCACAGGGTGTTCCTCTCCTGTCTACAGGTCCTGGTGCAGTCCATGATGGGAACAACGGCGCGTGGCGGCGAGGAGGTTGCGTGTGGCTCCTGGCCCTGCCGCTCGCCCAGCTTGCCCGCCACTTTTGACCCGAGAGCCGGCCCGCGGAGCAGCGGCGGCGATGACCATGGCCAGCGAGTGCAAGCAGAAGGGAGAGGAGGAAGAACAAGAAGATGAAGAAGAAGAAGAAGAAGAAGATGATGATGTGTTCACCGTTTCCGAAATAATCATAAGAATTGAGAGAGTATCCGGCCAGGCCACCTGGGGAGGGGGAGAGAAGCACCAAACCATGCAACAAACCGCAATGAGAATTGGGAAAGGAGAGAAACAACGACAAAAGCAGAACAAATCCCAGGCTTCCTGCTGAAGATGCAACGCACCTGAGTCTTCTTTTCTTTTTTTCCCTGTTTTTTTTGGTCTCCCAGGCCTTTTTTCTCCCCGTTTTCACTGTTCTCTGCCCACAGAGGACAAGCAGGGCCATGGGGCAAGGCGCTTCCCACCACCCGCCCGCTCCTTCCCAAGGGACCCTCCATGTGGACGTGCCGGTTCTCTTCTTGGCTGAGATTTCCCCGTCTTCTCATGGACTGTGCCGCCATTTGTGTTCCAAAATATATATATATATATCCACATATACATATATATATATATATGTATAGATATATAGATCTTCAACAGTTACCACACCACCACCGACAGAAAGGGAGGAAGGAGACCGGCGTCGAGCCACGTGTTCATCGTACCACCCGCGGACATTGTGAATGAGAAGGGATTCTGTATCATGGTTCATTTTATTAATTGTATTTTCTGATACGAGCCTAGAACTCTTAGTTCCTAAAAAACAGAGATGCAAAAAACGAGGGGGAAGAAAAAAACCAAAAGGAGGAATAAAGAAGAAAGGCAGAAAGGAGAGGAGGAGCGAGCAAAGAGAAGTTGTCAAGCGCCGCGCAGCCAAGGAGGCATGGAGAAGGAAGAAGAGGAGGAGAAGGGAGAAACCTGTGCAAAACCCCCCCAAAACCGGCCCAAAAAGCAGTCTAATGTCTGAACATTTCTTGCCAAGGGCACGGGCAACTCTCGCCACATGTCAAGGCGGAGGGAGACGCTAAATCTTTTTATGGGATATATATATACAGTATATATAAATATACATATATATATATATAATTTTTCTTTTTGGTTAGCCTTCTAGCCACGGTTCCCAGCTGAGTCCTTCCGCTGCCATTACTGCATGCTGTATATGGAGTTAGGTGTGTATTGGTCCTCAACAAGACCAGCGTCTTGGTCCACATGTCCCCAAACCCCTTCACCTTTCTGCTCTCGGGTCACCGGTGACAAAGGGCCACGGGGGACCGGGGCCCACCTCTGTCGCCTTTTGCCATGGGGCAGGGATAGGGGGAGATCTATGTAGCTCAGTTTTCTATTTTTATATATATATATATATATGTATGTATATGTGTGTGTGTGTGTTTGCGTGTGCGTGTATATATATATATATATATATATATAAAAACCAACAAAGAGATAAGGAAAAGGCGGCGAAGCGATGGGCACCCGGCCACCCCGAACCATGGGATTGGGGATGTTCCAGTGGTGGGTCTCTCCTGTGGTCACTTTTCCTCCTTTGGGTTCCTTTCCTTCCCTGCAGCCGACAGCGGGGGGCACGCGGGGAGCACGGGCGGGCGGCGAGGGGAGGGCTCTCTCTGCCTATCCATTAAAACGATTGTTCCATGTGGCCGCTCCGTCTGGTTGTGGTGCTCATTGCCGTGCTCTCCCACCCTGGGTGACAGGGAGGGACATGGGGAGGGACACCGGGAGAGAAGGCACCCCAGACCTCACCATTGATGTGTCACAGGTAAGGCTTTGGTGAGTACATGGGGAGTGTGTGTGGGAATAGCTCTACCCTATTTCCCCCAAGCAGGATCCCACTCGGTATCCCAAAAGCTTTCCATGAGCCTTGTGGATTGGCTGAAGCGAGTCCCAGGGGAAGGAGATACAATGATGAGGTGAGTGTAGGAAACTGGATGCCCTTATGCCAAGCACAGGGTGAGGTGTCCTGGGCTGGAGTTTGGCTGTAGATACAACTTTCTTCTGTCAGTCTTGGTGTTTTGCTGATGGTTACTTGGTGCTTTTGGTCTGTAGGCTCCGTATGCTGGTTTCCTCAAGCTGCTTGGCGTGTTCTTGTAGGATCAGAAGCCACTTGTTAGTGATGGCAGGGCTTTTGTTGGGGTTTTGATTTCCTGGCCTTATGATGAGTTTGTGTCACCGGAGAGATGCACATGGAGAAGAGGGAGAGAGCAAAAGGGATGGTTAGGAGTCTCCTTGTGACATACAGTGTCTGTGTAAAACTGATCTGGCTCTTCTCCCAAGGAACAAGGGATGGGACAAGAGGAAACAGCCTCAAGCTGCACCAGGGCAGGTTTAGATGGAGCTGAGGAACAATTCCTGCCCCAGAGGGTGCTCCGGCATTGGAACAGGCTGCCCAGGGCAGGGCTGCAGTCACCAGCCCTGCAAGCGCTCACACACCGTGTAGCTGAGGCCCTCAGTGCCATGGGTTAGTGGTGGCCTTGGCAGTGCTGGGGTAAATGTTGGACTTGATGAGCTTCAAGGTCTTTTCCAACCTTTTGATTCAAGGATTTGAGCTGTGCTCAAAGGCAAAGTCCCAAGTAAGGGAAAGGGTGATGAGGATGTGGAGATAGGACAGTTGGGCACAATTTCCCACATTCCAGGGTCAGGGTGGCACTGGGAGGAGGCATCTGACCAGCCCAGCCCCAGTAGTGGGATGCTGGAACCAGCCCTTTCTTATGGATGTGGTTTATAGAAGCAAACATTGCAGCCTGCTTTGTCTTTGGCAGCAGATGTACCTCTGTCTCTCCCAGGGAGAATGGTGATTGAGGGCTTTGTGTGGCTCTTGGGGCTGCCAGGACAAGTAGAACCAGCCTGGCAGCAGAGGCAGCACTTGGGGGGCACAGGGAGGGCTCATACCCATGATGGGGATGGAGGTAATGGGGCCGTCTCCTTCATCTCCTCTCTGTAACTGTCAACGTCTTGGCGCTCTAGGTGAGAGATCAAGGAATGTCTGATGCCAGAGGCTGAGGGACAAAGATTAAGTTAAAGATTGAGAGCAAGGCTGCTCCATGGATGTATTTCTGTATGTATTTATTAACATATGTACTGGTGTCTCTTGGTGGTGGATAGGGAGAGAAATACACCCTCCATCCCTCTGGACCTAGTAGATGAGATCATTGTCCTTAGGCAGAAGTTGGGTGTTGTTGAGGGCCAGGGAGGAAACCCTCCAAACCAGGAAGGGAGCCGATGGGCAACCCAAGGCCAGGGACACGTGGAAAGGGGCTGCATTGCATCCCTGGTGCTGGGTGATGGTGCCAGTGATGTGTGCTGGCAGATGGGATATCAGGTTGTCCATAGGTGTTTATCTCCAGTGGAGGCTGATCCATTGCCAGATACCCAACAGACTTGGCATGGTAAAATGGGAAGCAGTAGTGAGGCCAGACAGTGGTAGGATACACAGGGACTAATGTGAAAGAGGCAAACATTGGCTCATGGCACTTGTAGTTCTACCACATCATTCCTAGCTCCCTGATAGGAACTTGGTTTTGGAGAGGCTCAAAGCAGAGAGGGTTTCCCATGGTAACATTAAGGGAAGCCTTTTGAGACGAGGAGCATGGAGTCGGGATGTAGCTCATCCAAGGCAGGGAGACTTTCTGCCAGGCTCATACACCACAGGGACAGCAGTGTTTGGGACACCAGGGAGGATACACAGTGTAGGGCAGCTCACCCCTTCCCAGATCCCTTTCCTGAGGACGCACTTACCTTACTGCTGGGATCACTCAGGGGGGTACCCCGTGTCCCCCTTTAAGGGAGGTTGTTGAATGTTTTCTCCCAGTAGATGAGGTGGAAACATGAAGCATCCCCTGGGGACTACCCCAGCCCCATGTTTTTACAGTGAGATCATAGCCATGCTGGGGAGCTAGCTTCTTCTGCTCCCGGTCCTTGTGGTCTTAGTCCTTTGATGAAGACTTTTTGTCCTTGTCACGCACTGTCAGATCCCAATGGGAGCAAACCACCCTTAGGAGTGTGTTGTCCACAGAGGCTTTGTGGGTAGGTTTAGTTGTTGGAGCAGGTCTTGGTAAGAAACAATGGAGAAGATGCCAGGAACTGCTCAAAGGAAGCTTCCAACTGAGCAGCTTCTGAAGAACTTAGATGAGCCATAAGAGCAAAGCTGGTCTTTACCCTGCAGGGTCTCCATCAACAGGTACGTGTGGGCCCCAGGGGAGACCCATGGGATGAGGGACGCTTGAACAACCCCTGGTTGGGATGGGGGAGGTCAAAGCATCCATCATGGTGTTTACGGGGTCCGTGAAGCAAAGCCCCGAAGGTACAAAGTTGGTCAAACTTTATTGATACACTGCACAATCACAACCATCTCTTATTCTTGCCGAATTAGAAAAGGTTACAACTACAATGTAACATGCACAAATCTCAGGTAGTAGAGCCACCCTTGGAATACAATGACGGAAACTCAAGACTGGCCATCACGGCCATCAGCCGGAGAGACCCGGGAACCACATTCCCCCCATCCCGGGTGCCCGGCCACCCCCCGAGTGTCCCAACGGGGAGAGCCGGCCTCCAACAGCCAACACGTTCCTCACACTGGCACGTTACACGGCACGGGAATGTCAACCACCATCCAAGGCAGAGGATGGGGGAGCCCCAGCCCAGGGAGGAGGAGGAGGATGGGGCATGGGGTGGCCCCGGCGCCGGGTCCGCTGGCATCAGCGTGCATCATGGTGTCTTGTCGTCACCTCCAATATGCCACTGCCCTGCGTTTGCTGTGGGGACAGGGACATATGGGGCTGGTCAGGAAGGGGCACGGAGAGGTGGTGAAGGGCCGTCACAGGGTGGTGTGGACCGGTGAAGGTGTCGGGGCGAGGTATCTCCTGCGCCCAAGGGGACTTTTGGAGCTGGCACATGAGAAGGACATGCTTATCGCTACGCCAGCTGAAGATGGTGCCACCCAGGGCCATGTGCTAGGACCCAGATCACTGCTGGAGAAGAGGGACTGCAGGACATGGACTCTCCAGGTCAGCACCGTGCTGGATCCTCATCCATCAGGTAAGCCAGCGCATGGGGCCGTGTTGGTTTTAGCAGTCAGTCATGGTACATGTTGAACATCCAGGGTGTGGAGGCAGCAGCATCCATTGAGATGTTGTAGCTGTTGCTTTCTTTTTGTGTAGGTCCTGTCCCCGTGGGGCTGCATAGAGGATGGAGAGGTGGCCCACAGAGGCTTCTGGCTCGAGGGTAGCCCTCAATGACATGGTTTAGTGGTGGTCTTGGCAGTCCTGGTGTAATGGTTGGACTTGATGATCTTAAAGGTCTTTTCCAACCTGGTTGATTCTATCATCTTGTGCGTTGAGGACCATCAGCCCCAGCTTTCTCCAGCAGGATGGCAGGGCAAGGAGATTGTGGTAGCAGCAACGTTTGCATGGGAAAGGCAGCGTGTGCATGGTCATTGCTCTTAAGCCATGTTATTTATGGAAGGAGAAGGAAAGGACAAGGCATGGGGAGGCGTAGAGCAGGACTTAGATGCTTTGTGTGCTTGCTCGGTGGGTTGTTGCAGAGTTGAAGCTCTGTGTCTAGGCATAAGGCCTGGCATTGCAGGTGACTGTGCAGGAGTAGGACTGAAGGGTCTATCCCTTGTGCATTCCCAAGTGGACATGGAGCATCGGCAAGGCTCAGGGTTGCAACCACATATGGGACTGTGGTGCAGGGTGCTGTTGGGGCTGTGATTCAGTAGGCAGGGAGGTTATGGGGCCATCATCATGGGTAGCAGGGGAGAAAGCAGAGGGTAGAGTCCAGTTGCATCCATTTTGGTGTCCAAGGCATGTAGCAGCAGCAGGGATTGGCAAGTAGCAAGCTCAGGGCATAAGAGCTGTCCTTGTCCCTGCAGCAAGTGATGGAGCCAGAGCCTTCTCCATAGGATCAAGTGCATTAGATGGGCTTTCCTCAGGCAGGGGCGCGTGGTGTGTGTGCGAAAAGGCAGAATATGGATGTTACAGCTCAGAGTATGCTCCCATGTGTGTTCCATCCCTCAAAGAGCAGAGATACTTGGCCAAATGGTAGGAGAGGCCACTATGGGAGAACAGGGAGGTGAGGAGAGGTCCCATCCCCTCTGAGTGCCAGTGTTAGGACCTTGTTTGTCACCTGGTGTTTTGCTGGGTCATTTAGTGCCTCTGCCCAGTGTGGTGGTGTTGTGCTTTTGATGTGCAGGTTGGAAAGTGCTTGGGAAAACAAGCCGGGAGGAACCTCCCCAGCTACTTGAAAGGAGGTTGTAGTGAAGTGGGGATTTGTCTCTTCTCCCAAGGAACAAGGGATGGGACAAGAGGAAACAGCCTCGAGCTGTGCCAAAGGAGATTCAGATGGAGATGAGGAACAATTCCTTCCCCGAAGGGTGCTCAGGCATTGGAACAGGCTGCCCAGGGCAGTGCTGGAGTCACCATCCCTCGAAGTGTTTCCAAACCATGTAGACGAGGCCCTCAGTGCCATGGGTTAGCAGTGGCCTTGGCAGTGCTGGAGTAATGGTTGGACTGGATGAGCTTAAAGGTCTTTTCCAACCTGGTTGATTCCATGATTCTTAGCGCTGGCAGCACATCAGGGCAGGCCCTGACATGGGGAGGGCAGCAAAGGAGTGGGCCGGGGTCTGGAGCAAAGAGGGGTGGCAGCCTGGCTGCCCGATCTGGTGAGCAGGAGGTCCCCAAGAGGGCTGGTGGCAGTCCTCAGGGCTCACATTCCTGGGTGACCAGGCTCCTGCCCTCAGGAATGCGATGGTGTTTTGGGCAAGGAAGATGTGAGCTGGGAGAAGGAGTAATGTGAGGTGTTTGACCCTGGTTGTGTTGGGTGAGCCCCTTGAAAAGGGCCACTGAGGGTGCTTAGGGAGGAGCTTTGGCAGCGAGAAGTGACATTCAGGACCGAGAGGGCTGAAGGCAGAGCCATGAGGCTTCAGCCCTTGGGGTCTTTTTGGGCATAGGTGGCTTAGTGAGACAACGAGATGGATATCCCTGGCGACAGCTCCGTGCCTGCGGGGAGCCCCGTCCGTGCCGGACCACATCCCTGGGGTGACATCGGTGGGTGACAGTCTGGTGGCACGTGGTGGGGTCTGTACAGCATAACCGGCGGCGAGAAGGGCACCGAGACAGGCCCATCCCCGGCTGCTCAGCGCCCATCCTCTGGCGCATCGCCAGCCCCATAGAGAGGAGTCCCCGGGTGCCGTGGGGGGCAGCGGGGGCCTCCCGGGACCCTCCGCTCCCTTATCAAAAGTCGAGGAGGAGACGAGCAAGGAGGGTGGCCCAAAGGCAGAGCCCGGCGCCCGCCCGGGACGCCGCGTTGCCGCCGTCGTGCACCGCTCCGGGGCCTGTGCAAGAGAGAGAAGAAGACAAAGGAGAGCATTAAGGGCAGTGCAGGTGACCACGAGTGACCCATCTCCCCATTGTCCTTCATATCCCACACCCCGTGCTGGGTGTTCCTGGGATGCTGCACTCCCCACTCTTAAGGATATTGGTTTATCCATTGCTTGGAGAGCGTTGCTGGTGGTGGTGTTGAGGAGGTAGGCAAAGAACTTGAGGACATTTAGAGGAGGCATTGTCTTTGTTGGAGGAGGAGGAGAGGAGGAAGGTGCTTGGTGAGGCCCCATAGGCATGAGAAGGTGGCAGAAGACATAGTTTATTTGGAGTGTGGTTGTGCAGGCAAGTCTTTAGCAGGAGCACAAGGGTGAGGAAAGAAGCGTGCTGTTGTCTCTTGGTTTGAGTGCTCCTGGCCATTCTGGACTTGAGTCTCTGGGTGGGTAGGATGGACCTCCTGTGGCTGGGGGTGTTAAGGGGTTCACAGGCTCTATTTGGAGGTGTTTTGGTCCTGGACTGCAGAGTTAGTTGGTAAGGTGAAACACTTGCAAGCTATTTGCCATGGGTTGAGTTTTGACATGGAATGGGAAGGGACAATGTGGGAGTTAGCATCTTGGAGACCATTTGCCGTGTCCAGGGCAATCACAGGGGGTTGATGTGGGGTTTCCTCCTATCAGGCACATGTCTAGGACAGCATCGTGGTTTAACCCCAGCTGAAGCCAGGACAGACAAGACAGCAGTGGCAGCAGTGAGGAAGAGGAATAACCAGATGCCATTTCAGATGTGCTTGGAAGTGGGACAACTCAAGCTCAGCACTAAAGGCATTGGCCTTTAGTGCTGAGCATGAGTTGGAGATGGCATGGGCCAGACATGTGGACTGTTAGGTGCATGGCGATGTCTCAGGGTCATGGTGTGAGGGGGTTCTTAGGAAGCAGGCAAGGAGGAAGAGGAGGACAAAGAAGATGCAGCCATTGAGGTGTGTGTGTGGAAAGGAGGTTGGTTGTATCTCATAGAATGAAGGCTCTTACTTATTTGGGTGGGTGGGTGCATGTGAGTGCCAGTTGGGAAGAGCCAGGGAAGCAAAGGCCTGGAGGAGAGACCAGGCACAGGTCTGCCCATGCTCCACATACTATGCAGAGGCAGGAGGAGATGATGAGGGATAGTTATAAGGCTGGAGCATGGCCACGGTGTAGGGCTAGGCATGCCACCAGGCCAAAGAGTGTGGTGAGGAACTTGGTAGATAGACAAAGAGAGAGTAGAGGGTATATTCCCCAGGCAGCTTGGCCCACATGGACAGAAATGGACGGACAGCCAGAGAAGGAGGTTCCAGATCCAGAACATCAGGAAGTACGAGGAGATCCAGTGAAGACAAAGGGAGACAAAAGGTGACATCCCGGCAGGAGTCACTGTGAAGCCTCTAGCTGAGATGTAGGCACTGGTGAGTTGTTGTATAGGGAGGTAGAAGGACTATCTGGATAGGTAGGACTTTCTCTTTTAGGACATTTCAGGCATCACCTGCGAGCAGCTCTCAGTCCCCAGCACAGAACCACATCTTTATGGTGGAGACAACGACGGAGCAGGTAACGATGGTGGAGACCACGCAACCACCAGGACTTCAGGAAGCAGATTGGCCTGGTGGTGGGTAGGAAAGGTGGCCAACAGCAGACTCATGAAGACATGGTGGCGGTGGGTGCTCTTCTTTGCAGGTAACAGGTCAAGTACCTGATGGTCAGTGATGGCAGCTGCAATTCCAGAAGGGACACAACATTCGGGATGGAGTCCAGGCAGGTATAAGAACTCCAACCTTCCCCCTAGCCCCTTCCTTCCAGAGGGGAGGGAAGGGGTTGGGGGGCTGGAAAGGCATGGGGGAGAGCTTGGGGGGGCAGGGAGGGGCTTAGAGGAGTTAGCTAACTCCTCTCCCCTAAGCAGGAGGAAGGGGAGGGGGTTAGCTTTTCCTACCCTTTCCTGTAATAGGTCCCTTCTGGGATGGGGTTATGGTGCCTGGTGCCAATTGACAGAGGGCAGGGGGATGCGTCTGTTCCCTCTCCCTTCCCTTTTTATAAGAGGTCCCATCTGGGATGGGGTTATTTATGGCACCTGGTGCCAATTAACAGGGTGCAGGGGGGTCCCTCTGCTCCCCACCCCTCAGCCCCTCCCTCTCCCCATCTATCTCCCATCTTTATTCACAACCCACTCCTCTGATGTAACCAGTCTAATAAAGCTGTGCTAACCCTGAGTCAGCTGCATGAGCACACCCAAAGTGCCACCTGTGCTACCTCAAGTGCCACCTGGACTACGAAGCCTTCAACACCCAACCTAACACCTATACTATCCAAAGTGCCATCAACACTACCCAACCTAATGTGCCAGGTAGGTATGCTACTCAGCCTGACACCTACACTACCTAAAGTGCCACATACTCTACCCAGCCTAACACCTAGGGTTCCCAGGCTTCCACCTATGCTACCTAACCTATCACATATAGTACTCAAAGTGCCACCTTTGCTACCCAGCCTAACAACTATGGTTCCCAAAGTGCCAAACCTAACACCTACGATACCCAACTTAACTTGCCAAGTATGCTACCCAGCCTAACACCTGCGCTACCTAAAGTGCCACATACTCTACCCAGCCTAACACCTATGGTTCCCAAAGTGTCACCTACGCTACTCAACCTAACACCTACAGAGCCCAAAGTGCCACCTAGAGACCCAGCCTAACACTTACGGTTCCTGAAGTGCCACCAACACTACCTAACCTGACACCTGTGCTACCCAAAGTGCCACTTACAGTAACCAACCTAACACTTACAGTACCCAAAGTGACACCTAAATCCCCAACCTAACACTGATGTTATACAACCTAACACTTATGTTTCCCAACCTGATACCTATGCTAGCCAAATTGCTACCTATACTACCTCAAGTGCCACCTACAATACCCAACTTGACACCTACATTTTCCAACCTGCCACTACCTGCACCCTTTAACAACTGCCTGTATCCTTGCCAATGGGACAACCTGCAAATACCCTTCACTGTGTCCCCAGAGTGTGTCCTTACCTGCTGGGGCCTTCTCCTCAGGCCTGCTTTCCGATGATGTCCTGTCTGTCTCTTCACTGTCTGCTGCTTATCCCTAAATACCCACCGTGCCCTCCTGCATGGGCCAATGCAGGTCTCCTCACCACCCTTTGATGTATCCTCGTGCTCAGGTCTCGCACCATTTGGCACCTCAATGGGCTGGCATTGCTACATAAAACCCACTCCATTCCATCGCTGGCCACACATCCTCCTTCTCTTCATCCTTCTCCTGCTCTTCTTCTTCCTCCTCCTGTTCTTCTTCTTTTTCCTCCTCCTCCTTCTCCTCACTACACCTTGCTGCAAACAAAACCAGGGTACCTACCATACAGGATGATGCTGGCATTGGTGTTGCCCAGCTTGTTTGTGGCCACACATGTGTAGTTGCCATAGTCCTTCTCTGAGACGTTGAAGAAGGTCAGCGTGGACAGGCGGCCCTTGCTCTCGATCCGCACACCTTCTAGTCCATTGGCTAACCTGCAGGGTTCAAAGCCACATTGACGATGCTGAGAATGCAACATGCCATGCTCCCTGCCCTTCCCAACAGCTAAGTCCCACACATTCCACCTCCAGACTCCCCACATCCCTCCAAGACAAGCCCTGACAAGCTCTCCATCCCCTAACCCATCTCCCTGCATAACCTACGCGTCCCACATCAACCTTGCCAGCCACCACCATTGACTCTGGAAGAAACAACCCACTTAGACCCACCACAATGTGTTGAACCCACTCTTTCTCCATACAAGGCTCTTGACCACCTTAGCTCTCACCTAGTGTCCTCCTTGAACCACTGAAACTCTGCCACGGGGACAGCCGAGGCCTCACACTGCAGGATGCCCTTCTGGCCCACCGAGGCGCCCGTGTTCTTGGCGTTGGAGATGTACGGTGGGTCTGTGGAGATCCCATGCAATGTCACCCTGTGCCATGCTCCCACCACCCACCACCATTCCCCCAGCGCTTGCACTCACAGTTGACGGTGACTTTGACTTTCCGCACATCGGGAACAGCCACATCATTGACGGCGCTGCACTCGTACTCCCCGGACTGCTCCCGAGTGATGCCCGTGATCTCCAGGTACTCGTCCTCACTGATAAAGCCCTGCCCTGGGAGATGGCCCAAACAGATCACACTGTCACCCACAGACACCAGTGCCGGCATCTCATCCATAGACCTGCCCTCCTCCTACAGCCCCCATTCTGGTCTCCCATTCACTCAGGAAGGTTGGGACATCTTCAACCCATACCAAGGTGGCCACCTCTACAGGGACATAAAACCATAGAATCACAGAATGGTTTGGGTTGGAAAGGACCTTAAGATCCTCCAGTTCCAACCCCCTGCCATGGGCAGGGACACCTTCCACTAGAACATGTCACCCAAGGCTCTTCCCAACCTGGCCTTGAACACTGCCAGGGATGAAGTATTCAGCAATTCTTTGGTTACCCTGTTCCAGGGCCTCACCACCCTCACAGGGAAGAACTTCTGCCTTATCTCCAACCTGAACTTCCCCTGTTTCAGTTTGAGCCCATCACCCCTTGTCCTATCACTACAGTCCCTGATGAAGAGTCCTCTGGCATCCTTGTAGCCCCCTTCAGATACTGGAAGGCTGTTCTGAGGTCTATGGTCCATCCATCCCACGTGAGATCCTTCCTCAGACCCCTCATCCACTGATCCCTGAGCATGGTCTCACCTTTCCCGGAGAGATGCCGCCACGTGACGGTGGGCTCCGGTCTCCCAAAAGCCAGGCACATGAGGGTGACGCTGCTGCCCTCATTAACAGTGATGTCTGATGAGATGTTCACAATCTGCGGGGGAACTGCAAGACACAAGCAGGAGCAAACCCACTGTCAAACCCACCAGGAAGACCCATCTGCAAGACCTGCCCCATCACCAGTTATCTGCATCCACCCCATTGCCCTGTCCACTCGCCAACCCAGTGTATCGGACTGGAGCCCATCACGGAGGGGTCCCCAGCGCCCAGTGGGGACCAGATAAACTGGTTTCCTCCCCAGACACACACACCCAAGATCCCAATATCCAGCTCTTGTTACATCCTGCAATGAGCCTCATATTTTAGCATGTTTATTAAAGAAAGCTGTTTAAATTACTGAGCGTCTGCTTCCTTCAATACCAGCCACAGTGATTTATAGGACTCTATCCCCAGATACTCCATCTAATAAATAACCTGGCAATCTGCACATCCATAAATAACCCCGGCCCTGGCAAAAAGCAATTAAAGCCCATTCCCTGATGCCGATCCCAGCTCTCCGGGCAGTCAGACACAGCTCCCTGGGAGTGACTGAGACCTGACACTGCTCCTGCAACACCAGGAATACTGTCCTGATCCCATTCCTAAAGCATACAAGGTGAACAGGCCCCAGGCTGCACAGCATCACATTCCTGACCCTTCAAATAAGGGTGCTCCTGCTGGGA
The DNA here is from genome assembly GCA_009867235.2 of Psittacus erithacus. Taxonomy (NCBI): domain Eukaryota; kingdom Metazoa; phylum Chordata; class Aves; order Psittaciformes; family Psittacidae; genus Psittacus; species Psittacus erithacus. Next base: position 399 of record WYDI02023582.1, on the reverse strand, counting down.
AGGGTCGGAAATCTACCACAGCCAATACAGACACTGTCTGGAAGGGAACATCAGGGGTTCCCTGTTGTTTAAATCCAGCCAACAACTAAGAACTATGAAGCAACTCACTCACCCCTCTTTTTCCCCTTTTCCAAGTGGGATGGGGAGGAGAATCGTGAGAGTGTAATACCCACAAGTTGAGATGAGTGTGCATAACTACAGTACTATCATAGACTCACAGGATTAATCAGGTTGGAAAAGACCTTTAAGCTCATCCAGTCCAACTTTTTTCCCCAGCACCACCAAGGCCACCACTAACCCATGGCACTGAGGGCCTCATCTACACAGTGTGTGAGTACTTGCAGGGCCGGTGACTGCAGCCCTGGCCTGCGCAGCCTGTTCCAATGCCTGAGCACCCTT
>WYDI02023581.1:0-33477 GCA_009867235.2 Psittacus erithacus | reverse complement strand
CCCCACCCCCATCTCCATTCCATCCCTTTCCCCTTCTTTCCCCTTCCCCATTCCTTTCCCTTTCTCTTCCCCATTCCTTTCCCACCCCCATTCCCATCCTGCTGGGCACCAGGGCATGGCCAAGCCCCCCCTGTCCTCCCTCCAGGACGTCCCCTCCCTGGAGGAGAAGATGCAGGAGCTGGATGTGAACAAGGACGAGGAGCTGAAGTTCAGCGAGTACTGGCGGCTCATGGGGGAGCTGGCGAAGGCCATAAGGAGGGAGAAAGCCGGGAAGAAGTGATGGAGTGGGTGGGAATCTCCTCCAAGGCTGAGCTAATAAAGGAGGATTCCCTGAGCCTGAGCACCGCTGCTGTTCTTAGTGAGAGCCTTTGATTTGGGCAACCCCTCTGCATCACCCCATCACCCCCATGCTGCGCCCAGGGGACCACGAGTGGGTGGGTTGGGGCTCACTCTGCTCTGGTGGCGATGGGGCCATTCCCAAACCACCCTCTGCCTCCCTGCACCCCACAAACGCCTTCCTGCTTACTGCAACCCCGACGGGTAGCAGGGATGTGGGGCTGGGGGGGAGCTCAGGACCATCTCCAGCAGCCACTCCGTGGTGGCCGCAGCGGCATTGCCACCTCCACAGCATCAACGCTCATCATCTTGGGTAGCATTGACGGGAGAAGCATCTCCCAACACCCCAAACCGCGCTGCCATTCCCAGCATCCAGCTGCCAAATCCTGGTGCTGCCGCGAATCCCTAAACCCCCAACCCCCTTTTCCATGGGGTACCCGGTGGCTGTTCCCACGCAGTGCCGCGCGGCTCCAACCATCCCGCCTTTGCCTTTGGAACCATCCGTGTGGCCGGGAAAGGAGGCGTTTCCCAGCCCCACGCTGGCTCGGGGCCAGGCTCTGGGATAACGCCTTGCACCACACCGCAGCCCGAGCGCAGGGAGCTCCCACTCACACCTCCCGGGGTATAAAACCCCTGCGCGCCGCAGCCCGCGCACACCCGGCGCAGCCCCACGAGCAGGTGAGTGATCCAGCGCCACCATAGGGGATGAGGGGATGTGCCAGAGGGGGTCCCGGCAGCCCCCATCCTGCTTCCATTGGCTTTGCTGGGACTTGTTCCCGCTGGGACGTGTCCCGGCAGCTCACCGCATCCCAGGGCTCCTTCCTGTGCTGAAGGAGGGGAAACTTCCCTCTCCAAGCCCATTGCTGAGCCTGGCTTTCTCCTGCAGCTCCCCATTGGAGAGGACATCCCAGCCCCGCTGCCGCTGAGGACCTACAGACCCCGTGAGGAGCAGCAATGGGCCAGTGCAACTGCCGCAAGAAGCGCAAGGTCCATGAGCGATGCTGTTGGCAATGGGAGGGCCGGGACCTCCGTTGGGATGCGGGGAGCAGGGCCCCATCCCTGGGAATGGGGTGACTCCGAGCAGCACAGCCCCATCCTGGAGGCAGACTCCAGTGAAGAAGCCAAGGGGCTGGTTTGGGCTTGGAGCCGCTTGAAAGCTCAGGGAACCAGGCAGCTTTCTCCAGCTCCCATGGATTTGCCTTCGGGAGCCGTGCTTGCTCCTTGCGACCTCTCCCAAGGATGCCCCATGGCAGAAAGGCTCCCGTTCTCCTCGGCTTTCAACCAGGGGGGGCCCATCTCTGCCCCCCTTTGCCCCTGAGGAGGATTTGGCCGAGGCTGAGGCTCTGAAGATCGCTGCCTTCTTCCTAATGGGCTTTGCCTGATGTGGTTTGAGAGCGTTTCAAGGGGAAACCGCAGCTGCCGAGTGAATCACCGCCGTTTCCCTCCAAACGCAGCTTTACCCATTGAGCGGATGGGCAGCCGGGCACACACGGGGCTCTGCCCCCTAAAACCTGCTTGGGAAGGGGGGGTTCTGCAACCCCAATGGGGCTCCTGCTGCCTCCGAGCCCCAGCCCGGCACTGACTCATTGCCTCCATCCACCACTTGTGCAAAGGAGAGGAAGAACCAGTCCGGACGGCAGCGGCGGCCCCCGCGCGCTGTGGGTGTAGACGCCGGGGTGGCTGAGCCTCGCTGGCCCCGGGCAGGGAGAAGTCCGGGCAAGCAGAGACAGGGGGTGACATTGCTGCAGGGAAGGGTGGCACAGCAAGGTGGAGGGGTAGGGGAGATCCGAGGAGGGGGGTGTTGAGGCTGGGCAGAGGTTGTATGGAGGGATGCGACATCTGGATGGTGGGGTTGCACATCTGGATGGTGGGGTTGTACGTCTGGATCGAGTGGTCTGGCATTGAGATAGAGTGGTCTGGCATTGAGATGGAGTGGTCTGGCATTGAGATAGAGTGGTCTCACATCTGGATGGTGGGGTTTCATGTCTGGATGGAGTGGTCTGGCACTGAGATGGAGTCATCTCACATCTGGATGGTGGGGTTTCACAGCTGGATGGTGGGGTTTCACATCTGGATGAAGCGGTCTGGCATTAAGATGGAGTGGTCTCACATCTGGATGGTGGGGTTTCACAGCTGGATGGAATGGTCTGGCATTGAGATGGAGTGGTCTCACATCTGTACGGTGGGGTTTCACATCTGTAGGTGTGGGGTTTCACATCTCTGGTGGGGTTTTGCATCAAGATGGCATGGGTTTTGCATCTGGATGGTGTGGGGTTGCACATCTGTACAGTGAGGTTTTGCAGCAGGACGGAGTGGTCTGGTGCTGGTATGGAATGGTCTTGAATCTATATGGAGTGGTCTTGAATCTATATGGAGTGGTCTCACATCTCTATGGAGTGGTCTGGCACCAGCAGGGAGTGGTCTTGCGGCTGTTTAGACTGGTATCCCACCAGTATGGAGGGGTATGACATCTGGATGGAGCGGTCTCACATCTGTATGGGGTGGTCCTGCAGCTGTATGGGGGTCTCTCATCTGTGCAGCGAGGCCTGACATCCCTCAGAGGGGGTCTTGCATCTGTACAGAAGGGCATCACACTGATAAGGAGTTTATCTCATTGTTTAGGGGTAGAACATCTGGCACATCTGCTCAAGGGCTTCTGTCCATCTGAGGTGTCCCTCTTTTCCCTGCTCAGGACTGCCAGGAGCTCACCGACGTGGAGCGCGCCATCGAGACCGTCATCAACCAGTTCCATTGCTACGCAGTGAAGGGGCAGAAGGAATACCTGACCCCCAACGAGATGCAGGAGCTCGTGGTGCAGAAGCTGCCCCACTTGGGGAAGGTGAGAGCAGAGCCTTTGGGGTGGCCAGGGGGGCATGGGCTGCCTGTAGGACCCCACAGCTCCATCACCCCAATGCTTTCTGCCCCTCTGCTGCAGTGCGTTGGACCACTGGAAGAGAAGATCGAATGCATGGGAGACCCTGATGAGGCCAAGCTGGAGTTTGGAGAGTACTGGGACATGATGGGGGATGCAGCCAAGGGCTGCCGGAGGAAGTAGAGGGTGGGGAAGGGGGACAGGAAGGCGCCCGAGGCCTCAGGCTCTGCACCGAGACACATGAGAGGCTGCTGGTCCCGGTGGGATGCGCCTGGGAATGCACAACGCTGCTCCTTGCCGGGGCTCATCTCCTCCCCGCATCCCTACCCGGGGTGGAGGGATCCCCCTCCCCGGCTCCATTCCTGCCCTCTCCTTCCCATCGGGACACCTCCCTTCCCATCCCCAGCAAGGGTGTGGTAAAGGGGGTTCCTGACTCCAGCTCTGGAGCCGCCTTTCTCCGTCCTTTGCTCCAGAGCCTTTATCCCAGGGGTTATCCCACCTCCGGCCCTGAAAAGCCTCCGGTTGCAGGTCCCCCAGCCCTGGAGCATCACAATGAGAGGGACTCAGCTCCTTTCCCTCCCCAGATCCCTTGGATGTTTGGGCTTGTCCCCCTGCCACTGATGGGACCCCCTGTGCCTTGTGCTTGGAGCACCTTCGGGGTGTCCCAGGCTCTGGGGCCAGCACCGGTGTCTCCATACCTGGCCTGGGTGTTATTCCCTGCTCTTCCCACAGTGCAGGGACAGTGGTGCCTTGCGCCTGGCCAGGTTTTGGGGGTGCTAAACCAAGGGGTGCATTGGTGCTCCCCCATTTGGCCCTCTCCAGGGATGCTGGCCCCTGGCTGGGCTCGGGGCTGGGATGGTGGCGGGTTGTTACCAGCTTGCAACCAGTTTTGTATAAATTAATAAAGGAAAACACTGGAAAATCCCAGCCAGGATGGGGTGACATCGTTTGTCCATGGTGGGAGAGGGAAAGGGGGGGAAAGGAGGGATGGGGCTGCAGCCACCATGGCTCTGAGCATCACTCGCTGCTGGGTTGCACAGCCCCACTGGCCCCAATGCTAAGCTTAGGGTACGAGGGATGCTGCAGGGGTAGAAGGGATGCTGCAAGGTACAAGGGATGCTGTGGGGGTAGAAGGAGTGCTGTGGGGGTAGAAGGGTTGCTGTGGGGTACAAGGGATGCTGTGGGGGTAGAAGGGGTGCTGTGGGGTACAAGGGATGCTGCGGGGTGCAAGGGATGCTACAGGGGTACAAGGGATGCTGTGGGGGTGCAACGGATGCTGTGGGGGTACAAGGGATGCTGCAGGGTACAAGGGATGCTGTTGGGGTGCAAGGGATGCTGCAGGGTACAAGGGATGCTGTTGGGGTACAAGGGATGCTGCAGGGGACAAGGGATGCTGTAGGGGTGCAAGGGATGCTGCGGGGACGAAAGGGATCCGGACGGGTACAAGGGATGCTGCGGGGGTGCAAGGGATGCTGCAGGGGAGCAAGGGATGCTGTGGGGTGCAAGGGGTACTGTGGGTGAATATGGTCCTTGGGGTATGCAGGTTGCTGTAATGGTTCTTGGCTCCTGGGGTGGCTCCTGCCCAGTGGTCCCCATTTGAGGGCACCCCACAAGCAGAACCAGGGTGGTGTGTGCAGACCAGGCACCCCCAAAGCTCAGGGCACGGGCTTAGAAGGAGCTGTGGAGCCAGCAGCAGGATCCCCCCCATGTCACAGAATGTGGGATTTGGCTGTCATTACAGCCCTTTGGAAAGCGGTGAATGCCACAAAGTGGTGCCTCACTGGGATGGGGCTGAGTGCATGGAGGGCCAAAAAATGGGCTTGGAAGGGTGCAGAGTGCCTTGAACTGGGTTATCTCCCCTTCCCTCTTCCACTGGGCCATTCCTGCTGTGCTCTGCATCCTGGAGGAGCCTGTGAGCATCTCCATGGGATGGAGACCCCTTAAACAGAGCTGCTGGAGGGACCTCAGCAGCATTGGTATCACCCAAAGGTGAACAAACCCAACCAAAACATGATAGGATCCGAGGCAGGGCCGTGGTGGCAGCAGCGCCGACACCGCGGCTCGGCCATGGCCACCCTGTGTCTCCTCTCACCTTGGGCTGGATTTCACAACGGGAATGACTATTTATTGTCCCTGCCTTGGCAACAAATACATGGAAATGAAGCAGAGAGGTGTGGTGTGTGCTTAATGAGACAGGAAATGTGTCAAATGGTTGGGGTGATGATGAGGGGAAAAAGGGAGCCAAGGCTCCGGGATCTTCTCCCCAGCACCAGGCTGGGAAGGTGCTGTGGGACTCCTGGCTCCTATTTGTGGTTGAGCCACCGGCTCCTTGGCAGATGGGGCTGTCGGGAGCTCGGGAATTCCTGCAGCATGAGGCAGCCTTGATAAGTGTCTGTTGTAGATGGAAAGTCCTTGGAGATGGTAGGAACAGCTCAGGCCAAGGTGGTCGGTGCCCCTTGAGGCGCCAGTGTTGACCATGCAGGAGATGCCGTGCAACGCGTTGTCCATGCCATGACCACCATCACGGTGGTCACCAAAGACCCCCGGGTCTGGGTGTCATTGTCACCCCTTTACAAAGGGTCCCACGGAGCAGCGCTTGTCCATGAGACACCAAAATGCTCCTGACCCTTCAGATCCAAAGCTGGTGGACACCAACGAGGAGCCCCAATCGCATTGGGAAGTGTCTTGTGATGGCTTCGGATGGTACGTGGCTGCTCCGAGCTCACGCACACGCCCTGGATGCCTTGTAAAAATAAGGGCCTGGATGTGGTTGTGACATCTGCCAGGCCCAGGAGGATAATGAAAGGCCGTGATTCAGAGGTGAGCTGTTTGCCTGCAGGGTCGGGGAGGGATTCCCACCCTCTTGGGATGTTGCATCAACGATACGGGAGCATCTCGGTCGAGAGCCGGTTGCTTCCTCCCAACCGAGATTAGGAGGAAGCCAATGGAAAGCCTCTGGGATGACACACCTGGGATGTCCCAAAAGGTCCTCTGAGCAGGTAGCTCCTGCCTGGAATAGATCACCTCCTACTGTGCATCCTTAAATAGGCAGCTCCCAATAATGCCCTTATCTCATCTTGGCATCAAATCACTGCGCCATTGCTCTGGTAGACGTACAAGGGTACAATTTGCTGGGACAATTAATTATGGAGGTGACTACACAAGCACAACTACCAGCTGGGAAGAGCTTTAGCTGGCCCAGTGCACCTAGGAATGGCTGAGAGCTGGATAAAGCCCTGCTTGGAGCTGGTGCTGATGCTTCCAGCACCCCAAAGACCGCCCCAACCTCTTGCACCCTTGAGAACAAGTGGCTTTGATTCAAATAAGTGATGTCCTCACCTTGTGGGGCAGCTCCTGTCCCACACCAGACCCATGATGAGTGGCTTGGAGTAGTGATGATGGTGGCTTGGTGATGGGGATACACTAGGGGATGGGGAAGCTGGGCTTTAGGGTGGTGCGTGGCTGGATGGGGCAGGTTTCCCTGGGAGCCCACCACCCCTTCCAGATAATGGGGTCTTTCGGGCTGGTCCCCAAACCCCTTCCATCACCTCTCTTCCATGCATGGGAAGGAGCCGGGGCCAGATCCTGCTGCGCGTCCCTGCTCGCACCAACCCGTCTGGGTGTTGCAATCGCAAGGAGCCATTTCCCAGGTGAGCTCCAGCCTGGGAACGCCCCGGGAACGTCAGGGAGGGGTGGGAGCCTCTTTAAAAGCCCTGCTGGGCCCCATGCTATGGGTGCAAGGTGAGCAGAGAGTGGGTGCAATCAGCTCCCATTGACCGTGCTGCCGGAGCGGAGACAGACGGACACAGCGGGACCCACACAGGCTCTGAGGTGGGGATCAGGAACGCAGCATCGGGATCCTCGGGTGGGAATGCTCAGGCAGGGACTTGCTGGTGCATGTCGGGTGCTGGAATCCCCTTGAGCCCTTTGGCAGCTCCGCGGGCACGGGGCCGGGATGGAGGGGACCCCATGGATGCAGGGGGAGCACTAAGGGGATGTGTGGTCCAACATGGGGCTCAGAAGCTTCCATCGAGCTCTGCTGCCTATGGAGAGGCAGCACATGGGGGTGCCGGGGGGTCTGGCCCCTGGAATAGGGATATTTGCCTCCTGCTTTGGGCAGGGAGCACCGGGGCTGCAGGCACTGGTGAGGAAGAGGAGGGAGAGGTGAAGGAAGAAGGGGGACCACGGGCAGCCTCACTCCCTTGTCCCCCTATGGTGACAATGTCCCCATGCCCCGGCCTGGCTCTGGGGGCTCGTGATGGGGCCGGGATGCAGGCAATGGCTGGAGCTGTGAGTCAGCAGTGAAGCAGCAGCCACGATGCCCCGAGGATGGGCTGGATGCTGGTGGTCAGGGATTGGTGATACCAATGTGGGGTCTGCATGTGGAGACCCCAGTGGGTGCAAGGGGTGGGTGCTAGCACCCAGGGTGCTGCTGCTGAGCTTTTGTTGGCTCTGAATGGGTGGAATGAGGAAGGGTCGGGGCCGGAGGTCTCCTGTGAGCGGCTCTAGCTCCCGGTATCCTGCAGCTGGGGATGATCCTGCGGGATACAGGCACAGCGAAGGCTTCCATGGGGACAAGGATGGCTCGGGAGGGCACCAAGCCATGCCAAGGGATGCAGGGGTGAGCGTGAGAGCACAGGGAGCTCGAGGCTGAGCCTCGTGTCTCCTGTCACCGCCCTGATGTGCCGACGTCCCCGGCCTGGAGCTGCATTGGGGAGGATCAGTGCAAAGGGAGAAGGGACCTGAGGCAAGTCTGGGGCACCGGGCAGGTCCTGCCTGCTTCCAGGATGGAGACACCCTCCTGGATGATGCCCCAGAGTAGGGAACGTGCTGGGTCGCCCCTTTGGGGGCCATTCGTGTTGCCCCATTGGCTTCCTTCACTGCTGCGATGGTCGCTGTGGGCTGGTGTCGACCAGCACGGATATTGAAATGACTGGGAACAGCATTCCCAGCTCAGCCCATTCCCGGCCATCAGCGAGGCAGGAAAGAGCCAAGGCCGGACAAGGTGACGCAGTTTCCGTCCCTGCCTGCATCCTGGCCAGGATGCGGCCGCCAGACCCCGTGACAAGGACCCGTCCTGTTGGGTCCATCCATAGGAAGGAGCTTGGAACCCACCGGGAAGAGAGAAAGGGGACCCAGGACATCGAGCAGAGAGGCAGGATTGGAGCCGGGCTATGGGGATGCTGTTGGCTGGGGGGCTTGGGCAGATCCAGACCTGTCCCTGGCAGGGTGTTCCCGGTGCGGTGAAGCAAGAGGAGGGCTGGCCGGTAATTCCTGCCCTCATCCCATCGCACAGCTCCTCCCTATGGAGCCCTGGGAACCCGCGGCCCTGTGGAGCCCCGGTGCCATAATGACTGCCCCGACCCACGCATGGAGGCGGCCGCCCCGAGGGACAGGAGGGGCTGATGGTGTGGGGCGGGTGCATGGAGCGGCGCCTGCACATGGGCACTGCTGGCTCCATGGAGCTGTTCCTTAGAGGTTGGGTTTTGCCTGCGCTGGGGCTTGTGGTGACCCCTATGGAGGGAATGGGTTGTGTTGGGTTGGAAGGGAGCTTAAAGCTCATCCAGCTCCATAGGCAAGGACAGCTTCCACTGGAGCAGGTTGCTCCTTGAACGCTGCCAGGGATGGGGCGGCCGCAGCTTCTCCATTCAACCCATCCCAGTGTCCCAGCACCCTCACAGGGAAGAGCCTCTGCCTCAGATCCCATCTCCATCTCGCCTCTGGCAGGTTAAAGCCATTGCCCTTATGCTGCCGCTCCATCCCTTGTCCAAAGCCCCTCTCCAGGTTCCTGGCACCGGAGCTGCCCTAAGCTCTCCCCTTCAGGAGCCTTCCCTTCTCCAGGCTGCCCCAGCCCAGCTCTTTCAGCCTGGCTCCAGGGCAGAGTCCCTCTCCTCTGTCCTCCTCTATGATGGGCACACGGAGGGTCCCACATCCCCATCGCTGACCCCTACCTCCCCGCAGGCAGCCATGGCCGAGTGCACGGAGCTGGAATGGGCCGTCCAAGTGCTGGTGAACAACTTTGACAAGTACTCGAGCCGCCGCTGCTGCTGCAAGAAGCCGCGGCGCATCAGCAAGAAGGACTTCCGCAAGATGCTGAGCTGCGAGCTCAACCACATGCTCACGGTGAGCTTGGGTCCATGGCATCCCCCTTAACCCTGCATCCCCCCTGTGCCGGTGTGAGCAGCTCCCTTCTCTTCCCCTTCAGGACACTGGGAACCGCCGGGCGGCCGACAAGCTCATCTGTGACCTGGATGAGAACAAGGACGGGCGCATCAGCTTCGAGGAGTACTGGACCTTGATAGGCGGCATCGCCAGCCCCATCGCCCAGATCATCCGCCAGCAGGAGCAGAGCGTCAAGCACACCAAGTAGTGGCTCCAGCCGAGCCCCCTGCATCACCTCCTGCTCCTCCATAGCTCCCTGCTTCTCCCCAATCCCATTGCTAAGCCCTGCTCCAAGCCCCAGCTTGCCCCGGGGCACCCTGGTCTCCCAGAGCCATGCCAGGGTGTGATGGGGTGGGAAGACCCTATGGGTGGGAGCTGAGGGGTTGCGAGGCCATCGCAGCCTCAGGGGGGTTCTGGGCCATGCTACCCCTGCCTTCATCCTCACCTGCAAGCCCTTGCTGGGCAAGAAGCAACGGGATGGGCCTCTCCTCATCCAGGACATGAGTTCTGTCTGTTCTCAGCCCTCTGGGGCACAAAGCCCATCACAACCGGGACCCCCTTCAAAGTGATGGGGTCTTCTATAGGATGAAGGGTGCCTTTCCCCTTGCCCAAGCTGGTGAAGGCTCTGCCCTGCTGGTGTCCTTCAGGCTCGGGGAGCGGCGCGGTCCCATCCGGCCAGCACCACCCGGGGTTATTTATTGCAGCAATAAAGAACGGAGGAGCAGCGGGTGATGCCGAGGCTCTGCCTTCCCTCCATGCGCTATGGGGATACGTGTGGGGCAGAGGGAGGGGCCTGCCCTGTCCCCATAGCCCCCGAGCTCCTGGGTTGCTGATGGAGCCACCACAAGGTGTCAGCAGACACCTCCCTGCCCCACAGCACCCAAACCCATTGCCTGCGGCGCTGGGCGCGGATGCTGCGGCCGCACGCCGTGAGGGGACCCTCTTCATGTCCCCATTGAGGGGTCCATCCGGACGCTACAGCCCCACATCCATCCGCTGCCTGCCCCACATCCATGGGGTGCATTGGGGATGAATCCCTTCGGGATGGGAAAGGCTTCGTGGGCCCGCTTGTGCCGGGATATCCCGGTGGGAAGCGCCCTGCGCTGGATCCCTGCGATGTCCCCATCGCTGGCATCAGCCCAGCCCAGCAGCCCTGCTGCCTGCTGGGGATTTTCCACTGGGATCGGACGTAGCCCTGAGTGTGGGAGTCGGGAATCGGCCCCCCATGAACCTCATTCCCACGGCAGCACCTTGGAGCCGGGATCCCTTTTGAGCCATTCCCCCCCTGCTTCCCACCCCAAGCAGGAGCATCGCTGGCTCCTGCAGCAGCGGGGGTCCAGGACAGAGCGGGGGTGTTCCCATGGGATGCGGTGAGCAGGGCAGGGCCGTGGCTGAGTCATGGAGCAGGAATCCCGCTGGGCGAGGGCAGGGCCGGTGACTCACGGGCGGGTTATGGGGCCGAGCGGGGTTAAGCAGCGCGCACTGCTCACACGGGATCCCGGGATAGACCCTCAGGGTGAGGGGCAAGCAGCTCCCAGCTCCTCATTCCCGGCTGCAGACTGGCATGGAAACAGTTCAGGATGTGCCCCCCTCCCCTTTCCTTGGGCAGGATGCAGGCATCCGGGCTGGGATCTGAGCAGCCCCTGTGTCCATGCTGGTTGGTTATTCCCTCAGGCACGTTATTCCCGCTGTTTGGAGCAAGCATGAGACCAGCGTGAGGGGATGTGTGTGTCAGGGACAGGGTTGCATGGGTATGGGGTGCATTGTGTGCCTGGCTCATCCCATCTCTCCCCTCCACTGGGGAAGGTTTGGGGGGCAAGGAAGAGCTCTGATCCTGAAACAGGTCCCAAACCCACCCGTTGAGGCTGGTGCCATGACCAGGGAGCACCATCCATGACTCCACCGATGCCCTATGCCAGGAACAAGCGGATGAAGGACCTGGAGAACACGGAAAATGCGATGGACTTCAAGGAGTCATGGTTCTTCTGGGCTGCTTTATCATGCTCTGCATTGACTTCTATGCTGAAGCCAGGCAGCATTGAGCCCCATGGCTTGAATAAACCTACTGTCACCTCCCCAGATCCTTGTGGAACATGTTAAGTTGCATTGGGGGGCTGCTTGGGACCATCTGTCTTGGAAAGGGACCCTTTGGCAGGGGGAACAGTGCAGTAATCGTAGAACCATGGAATGGGTTGGCTTGGAAGGGAGCTTAAAGCTCATCCAGTTTCAACCCAGTGGAAGGTGTCCCTTTCACTGGACCAGGGTGGTCCAAGCCCCTCTGTCCGACCTGGCCTTGAGCACTGCCAGGGATGGGGCAGCCACAGCTTCTCCCTTCAACCCATTCCAGTGTCCCACCATCCTCACAGGGAAGAACTTCCTTATATCCAACATGAACATCCCCTGCTCCAGTTGCAATCCATTCCCCCTTGTCCTATCGCTACAAGGGAGGAGATGGGCTGAGGAGCCCCAAGGGATGCCCCATCCCATCCCTTCACTTGTGCTTCCATCCCCAGCCTCCCCAGTGGGACCTGCAGCCTTCCCCAGCAGCACCCAAACCCATCCACCTCCTCCTAATGGGATCACTCGGCTCAGTGGGCAAAAATGAGGTGTGGATGGAAGCACCTGCATGAAAAAGCCTGGAGGCAAGAGGGCTCCATGGGCTGTGCCACCAGAGCTGGGCTATAAATGCCCATCGAGCCCCGACTGCAGCATCCTGACGCCTCTCTGCTGCCTGCTCCCTGCTGACCCTGGTGAGTCTCTGCTCCCCTTCCTCATCCATCACCCCCTGTTGTTGCCCCTCTGCAGCATCCTGGATCAAGGCAGGGTAATGGGAATTGGATCCATCCCCACCCTGACCCCATCCCTGATGCTCTGCCCTGCAGGTACACGGGAGGCTGGCGATGTCGTGTCCTTTGGAGCAGGCGCTGGCCGTGATGGTCACCACCTTCCACAAGTACTCGGGCAAGGAAGGGGACAAATACAAGCTCAGCAAGCAGGAGCTCAAGGAGCTGCTCAACAAGGAGCTGCCCGTCTTTGGGAGCGTAAGTGTGGGGACACGTCCCTTGGTTGTAGGGGTTGTAGGGGGCAGGAGAAAACCAGCCTCGGGTCTTTCCATAGGTCACACTGATCTATGCATCCCTGCCCGAGGGATGCAGCCTATGTGGAATCATGGAATGGTTTGGATGGGAAGGGATCTGAAAGCTTCCGCTAGAGCAGCTTGCTCCAAGCCCTGTCCAACCTGCCCTTGAGCACTGCCAGGGATGGGGCAGCTTCTTCATCATCCCATTCCAGCTCCCCATCACCCTCACAGGGCAGAACTTCTGCCCCAGATCCCATCTCAATCTCCCCTCTGTCAGTTTAAAGCCATTCCCCCTTGTCCTGTCCCTGTGTGTCCCAAAAGGCAGGATGAAGCCAGGAGAACCTGAGCTGGAGCATACTTGAACCCAAAGGAAACTTGGCTTTCTTGTGCTCACACAAGTATTTTGCTTGGCAAAGAGGAGCCTGCTCCAATTTCACTGTTTTCTATTGGATTTAACCCTTAATTCCCTTTAAAATGGGAGGGGAGATGTTTTAGCCCAACTCCTTCATGACCAAGCAGCATATTTGCTGTACCCATGCCAGCACACCCCACATCTCAGCATCCACCTGCAGTCCTAAAGGCCCTTTCCTTCCAAAGACAAAGAGAAAACCCTCCTTGAACCCATGGGGATGGAAGCCAAAGCTTTCACACCCTTCCTTGTGAGCAGTGGGGTTGGATGGGGAGCCCCTCACTCATCCATGCACCCCAAAAACCCCACTTTCCCCCCTCCATAGAAGCAAATGGATGATGCCGAGTTCAAGAGGCTCATGAACGACCTGGACCACGACAAGGACAGCGAGGTGGACTTCAAGGAGTACGTCTGCTTCCTGGCCTGCATCACCATGGGCTTCAATGAGTTCTTCAGGGACTGCCCCACCAAGCAGCACCGCAAGAAGTGATCCCATCGGGGCTTCCAATAAAAGCTTTCCCAAAGCCTGGCTTTGCGCTTGAGGTGACTCACATCTTCCTCCTGCTCCCTGGGATTTGCCATGGCGCGACTTAGCCCCAGGAAGCATCCTTTGGAAAAGCCAACTCTGGCTCCAGGCAATGGATTGGGATATTCCCCCCCCCGCCTTCCGAACCATCCCTGCTGGTTTGGGGAGAGGTTTAATGCATGTTGGGGGCAAAACTGAGCTTCCATGAGCTTGGCTTGGCTTAAAGCTCAGCGCAAGCTCCCGTTGGGTTTGGGGAGGGAAAGCTGGGCTGGAGGAACCGCAAGATGCAAGGGCCATGCAAAGCATAGAAGCCAGAGCGCATCCCCAGCTTCCTGCAGGGAAAAGCTAAAGGAGACCCTTGGGATATGGATAAGCCCATGGGGATCACCCTGACCCCCCTCTGGTTTACCATGGAGCCGTGGTGAGCACATCAGGCTATGACAGCGCTTGTGGAACTCAGGGTTTGAACCCTTTCTGCCCATTGCCACAGCAGAAGATGCTGCAGCCCCTCTCCAGCCTGCCCCATAGCCCCAAAGAAACCATCCTAGATCCAAAACGCCTTCATCAAACCCCTATAGCATCACATGGCAAAGAAGACCCCCATGTCCTCCCTGAGCCCCAGACTTCACTTTGCCCCTTCCCAGGGTCTTTATAAAGAGGAAGGGTTTGCCTCTCGCAGTGATTTACTTCATACTGGTTAATAGAGGGATGAAGTTCAGGTTTGTGCCTTTCTCTTGCCAATGTGGCCCTTAAAGAGCCCCCTGGCCTGGGGAAGCTTCATCCCCTGTTTTCCCTCACTCTTCTAAAGCCTCACTTTTGGCCTCACACCCTCATTGCCAGGCTCCAAAAGCTCAGCTTTGGGTCACAAAGTTTCCTTTTCAGATCCAAATGCTTCATTTTTAGGCTCCAGCTTTAGATTTTTGAGCTCCAAGCAACTTCTTGTGTGTCCAAACCCTCTTTTGGAGGCTCCAAACCCCTCTTAAAAGGCTCAGAGCCCCCCGTGCTCCTTTGCTCTTTATTCTGGGGGGGTGAGGGACGCTTTGGGTGTTTATCAGGGGGTTCCAAGCTCCCAGCTCCTGTTTTTCCCTTGCCACATGCCCGGGACACGCAGTCACCAGCACCATTCCCCGTTACACAACGGGGCTCTTGTGACTCATGGTCCTTGCACTTAGGAAACAGAAACCGCTTGCAGCTGAGTTAAAAACAGAACAATCCCCCCCCCATTCCCAACCCAAACTCCAGCACAACAACGAACCCATGGATAAACCCTGCTCGGTTCCAAGCATCCCTGGGGATGCTGCCAAAACCATCTTGCCCTGCTCTGCATCCCCTGCCCTGAGGTGCCCCCCGTTCGCCTGCCTTCATCCCTTATCCTTAGGGATTCTCCTCCACCCCATGCAGCCCCATTATGCTCTTTCCATCTACTCAGCAGTGCAGAAACGGGATGGCTTGGGGAGGGGTCAGGGCTGCTCCTATGGGTTTTCCTCTCCTTCTTTGCCAGCCAATGTCCAGGCGGGTGCTGGATCAGCATTGGTGCCTTCCCAGCCGGATAGCGAAGGAGGTTTCCCAGGCAGGGCTATAAATGCTGCCTCATCCTGCCCTTCCCATCCTTGGCTGTTCCCTTTGAGCTGTTGGTGAGTTGCTTTTTCCTTCTTTTCCCTCTTTATCCTGCTCTCCAGATGCTGTTAAAGGCGCATCTGCCCCATCCCACAATGGGGTCCCCCCATAGAGGTTTTCCCCCTGGGGAAAGGAGCTGAGTTTGGAGGCTGGGAAAGCTGCTTCCCCCCTTGTTCTCCCCTTTAATATGGCTTTTTTAGGGGTACCCAATGTGGGAGGGTGAAGCTAAGTGGGAAATGGTGATGCAGGAGTGGGGCATGGAAGAGCCTGCACTGTCTGTGGGGCAGGGGGAGCTGTCAGCCCCCTGCCATGGGGGTGTCTGGGGATGCTGCTCTCCGATCTCACCCACTTGTGCTGTTGGTACCTCCAGGCTTGCTGCTGTTCCCTATGGCATCTCCCCTGGAGCAGGCGCTGGCCGTGATGGTCTCCACCTTCCACAAGTACTCAGGCAATGAGGGGGACAAGTATAAGCTCAGCAAGCAGGAGCTCAAAGAGATGCTCACCAAGGAGCTGCCCAGCTTCAGCGTAAGTGCGGGGCAGGGGGTACCACATCCCACGGTGGCTGCTGGGATGCGGGAATGCAGCCAGATGAGCTGCAAAACCCCATTTAACCCCCTTGCTTGCAGAGACAAACCAGTGAGGCCAGTTTACAGCAGCTCATGAACCATCTGGACAGCAACAGCGACAGCGAGGTGGACTTCCAAGAGTACGTGATCTTCCTGGCCTGCATGGCCATGATGTGCAATGACTTCTTCCAGGACTGCCCTGACAAGATGCCGCGTAGGAAGTGAGCACGGACCCCTCCCGTTGTCATCCTGATGCTCTTGTAATAAAGGATGCTTTAAACCCAATGTTTTTGCCTGCTTTGCAATGGGGGGGGGTGTGTCTTGCGCCCTGGGTACTGGAGAAATCCCGGTTTCCTTTCCGTGGGAGCATTCCAGGTTCCGGATGAGAAGCAGCAGTTTGGGCACTGCGTTCCCTTGTAAAGCACCCGTTAGGGTGAGTCAGTGCAGGCTCTGCCCTGCAGCCCTGATAACTCCTTCGTGGCCAGGCAAGGCAGGAGCTTCCACAGGGATTACTGTTAATGGCTGAGTAACTCCTTGTTTTAGCCATAATCACATGGAATCAGCATCTGTCCCCATGGGGCAGGACCTGCTGTGGTGGGAAGTCAGTTTGTTCCCCATGTACATCCTCCTGGAACAGGGTCTCACTGCATTCCTGCTCTGGGCAGGGTTCTGACGTGCAGAGCAGTGACTTCCCCATGCACCCAACCAGCCCTGTGGGTACGGCTCAGCCCATGGCTATAGACACAAGGAGCAGCACAGCCGCAGCACTCCCTTCCTGCTCGTGTCTTTAGGTCTCTATTTCCTCCTTCAGAGCAACTTTTCCCCTCACTGAGCAGCTGAGGGCAAGCTTGTGTGCTGAGTCCAGGTGTGGAGCTGGATGTCCCCTTCCAGGTGTGGTGCTGGATGTCCCCTTCCAGATGAGGAACTGGATGTCCCCTTCCAGGTGTGGTGCTGGATGTCCCCTTCCAGATGTGGCGCTGGATGTCCATCAGCGCCTCATCAGTGGCACCTTCATCCCTCTGCTCCCAGAGGCACTGCTGAGTGGAGATGTCACAAAGGCTTCACTTCCTTGTCCCCATCACACCAGCCCTGGGGCTGTGTGTGGAGGCAGACAGGAGCCACGTCTGGGTTGCACCCTATGAGTCAACCTGCAGGCACCAGCCCCAGCTTGCTCCAACATCCCACTGCAACGCAATGGGGGGGATGTGGGGCAACCCCCTGTCTGCTTGAGGCCAGACCCATTGAGCTGGCTCTGGAGGGGTTCTGCCAAGGCGCCAGGGCAAGGTAAAGGTTTGCAGAGCATCCCCATGCATGGAGAGGGAGCGATGCCCCCCACATTCCTGTGCTGCCCATAGCTGTGGCTTGGGATGGACCTGGACCATAACAAAGACAAGGAAGTGAAGCTCTGGGAGTGCTTTACCTTCCTGGGTGCCCTGGCCATGAACTATAGCAATGCACTGAAGGAATGTAGATATAGAGCTGGGCCATAGGCAGGGTGAGGGGCCCTGGGGGCCTTTTGGGGTCCTTTTGTAAGGACCTTCATAAAGTTTTTTGTCCTTTCCTATTATAAAGCTTTGTTGCTGTGTTCCTGGTCAGTTGTGAACCTTAAATAGATTAAACCCTCATGGACTGCACCGTTCTTGCTCATGTCCCCACTGATGGATCCTATTGGGTGCTGGTGATGCTCTGCCCAGGCCTCCCACCCAGCCACTGCACCCTCACCTTTACAAGGGCTGGTTTGCCAGGAGACTGGGTTGAAGCTCATCGCATTGTCCCTCAGCTGGAGGGTGAAGGGGTTGTTCTATGAACCTCAGCTTCTGAGATCCAGCGCTCACCCGAGCATCAATATCAGGGAATAACCCATGTATCCATCCCTCCAGCTCACTGGAACACCCAAGGATGTGGCTGCACCGCACTGGTGAAAGGGAACCCCCACAAGCCCTTGGCTCTTTTCTGCCTCACCTGTGAACATCTGAAGCTGAAATGATGCTGTTTGCAGCATCCCATCCTGCCTGCATCCATCTGCACCCTGTCACTGCCCTGCTGCTCTGCCCTTGGGGCTCTGCTGGCTCCATCCCTGCGGCACCAACATCCCGGCCCCATGGGCACTGAGCCACAGAGCAGATACCAACACCCAGAGAACCGAAGCGTGGGCCCCAGGGCAGGGCATGTGCTGGAAGCAACTGGTGTGTGGGTAGAACAATAGATCCATACAAGGGGTTGGGTTGAAGGGAGCTTAAAGCTCATCCAGTTCCAACCCCCTTGAACACTGCCAGGGATGGGGCATCCAAACCTTCTCTGTTCAACCCATTCCAGTGTCCCAGCATCCTCACAGGGAAGAGCTTCTGCCTAAGATCCCATCCCAGTGCCCCCTCTGGCAGGTTAAAGCCATTCTCCTTGTCCTATCCCTGCATCCTTTGTCCAAAGCCTCTCTCCAGGTTTCCTGTAGCCCCTTTGTGCACTGGAAGCTGCTCTAAGCTCTCCTCTAAGTGGCTTCCATGACAGGTTGGGCAGCAATGGCAGCATTGAGGACCCACAGCACACACTCGTCCCTTCTTCCCTGCCCCACAGTGTACACACGGAATGGTTTGGGTTGGAAAAGACCTGAAGATGATCTCCATGGCCATGTCTCCTCCCACCTCCCCACGTCACACAAGCGCATCCCTTCACACCTCCCCACACGTGTCCTGTCACCGATGGTGCACCCGTGTCCCGCTGATGCCATGCGTGGGTCCCCTTCCTGGTCAGGACGTGCCTGTCTCCATCGCACAACCTGCCCCTTTGTCTCACCCTTTGGCAAGTCAAGCTTTGTTCCGGCACTAGTTCCTCCAACACCCGGATTAGGAGCTCATGGGGTGATGTCTCACCACCGCCCCCTTTAAAACCCTTGATGGCTTCTTGTTGTGCCCGACCCATCAAGCACAGACTCGGCACGAAGGGCTTGGGCACCCCCAGGTTCCTCACAGCCTCTTTACTCCAAGAAACACAAGGTTTAGCATGCTCCGTGTGCCAGGCACTGGGAACGCCATGGGGTATCCCACATGTTGACAGCATCCTCCTGACAGTGGGAATAGGCAGGAATTGCCCCTGACCTCGGTTATCATCAAGCAGCAATTAGAGCTACTGGGAAATGCCACCTCCTAAGAGGGTTCCTGGCACTTGGTGTGTCTGGATTTGGCAATCCCTTGGCTCCCTGGTTTGCTGTTGGAAATGACCCAGGAGGGATCACTGCTCCTCCTTATGGAGGGGATGTGCTGGCCAGTGGGATGCTGGGGGCACACACCACACCTCCAAGCCAAATCCAACCGCTTCAGGGCACATAGAGGAGTGATGAAGCCCGTTCCCCATTGGGAAATAACAGCATCATCCCACTGGAGACCCCCAACCAGCTCCTTCTGTGTGATCCTGAACAATTCCTCTTCCATCATCTCTGCAAAGACCCCCTAACCTCTGCAGGAATGTTCCAGCTCCTGGGAATGCTGCTGCAGTGTTCCCAGTCCATGGTGCTGCCTCACTGCAAATCCTGGAATGGTTTGGGTTGGAAGGGACCTTAAAGCTCATCCAGCTCCACAGGCAGGGACACCTTCCACTGGAGCAGCTTGCTCCAAGCCCCTGTGTCCAGCCTGGCCTTGAACACTGCCAGGGATGGGGCAGCCACAGCTTCTCTGTTCAATCCATTCCAGTGTCCCACCACCCTCACAGGGAAGAGCTACTTCATATCCAACCTAAATCCCCCCTGTTTCAGTCTGAACCCATCACCCCTTGTCCTATGGCTCCAGTCCCTGATGAAGGTTCCTCTCCAGCATCCTTGTAGCCCCCTTCAGACTCTGGAAGCTGCTCCACACAGTTTCTCTTCTCCAGACTGAACAGCCCCAATGTTGTCCTTCGGCATCTCCTTGTTTTGGTGCTTCCCCTCCCTCATTGACATGGGGAGAAACCAGTTCCTGGAGCAAGAAATTGCTGCCTGGGCGTGCTGCGTGGCCTTGCACAATTCCCAAGGTTGTCACCCCAAAAGGAATTGGAGGGTGTCACAAATCATAGCTCAGGAAGAGTATAAAAGAGCCCTCCCCTGCACCGCGGCATCACTGCTCCTCCTGCTCCATCCCGTGCAGCACCGTCCATAGACATCAGCCTCAGGTAAGTAGATCCTTACCTACGGTGGCTCCAGCATCCATGCTGCTGGAGGTGCCATTGGGATGAGTGGGGTTTGATGTTTTGCTGTCTGTCCCTTCCTAGCAAGATGAAAACCGACCTGGAGCTCGCCTTGGAGTGCGCCATCAACATCTACCACCAGTACGCCATAAAGAACCCCATCGATGACTACCTGGACAAGTCGGAGTTCTCACAGCTGCTGAAGGAGACTGCCAAGCCCTTCCTCCACAACACCATGCCGGTAAGAGCCAAGCATAGGCCAGGCTTCAAGTCTTCAAAGTGGCCTTTTTGGGGCATGGGGGTGGCTGGGAGCTCCCAAAGCTCTTTTTGCCTGGGGTTTCCCTGACTCTGCCCATGTTTGTCCTCCTGCAGCCCAATGTGTCCGTGGATGAGTACATCAGCAACCTCTTTGCCAAAGCAGATGGCAACCACGATGGGCGCCTCAAGTTCACCGAGTTCCTGACCACGCTGAATCTGGTAGTCATTGATGCCCACAATAGGTCCCATGGGAGACACGACCACCACCATGGTGCCGGTCATGGCCATGACCACGGACACGGACACGATCATGGCCATGACCATGGCCACGGTCCCGGAAAGTGAAGTGCTTCCCATGGCTGAGCCCATGGGATTATGCTTTTCCAGCAGCATTATCCCTTCCATTTGTCCTCCAACACAGACAAACCTGTAACCAAAGCTTTATCATTTGCTTCTACCTATGGCATTGAAATAAAATGTCTTTCTTCAAGCACCAAATGCATCTGTTTTATGTGTCTTGTCTCCAGGAAGGATGCAACCTGCATCAAGGGGTTAAATCTGAGGGCTTAGATGCAGGTTGAACTGGAGAATCAATGGGAATGGGAAGGAAAGGTGGCATGGAGGGATTCCTGCTCCCAAGGACAACAGCACTGCTGGGTCCCGATGAGCTGCATAGGGTCCTTGTTCTAAAGTATGTCACAACCCCAATGTGTTCCCACTGCCTTTGTGAGGCTCAGCAAGGTCCCTACACAGAGTGGCTGACCCCAGCACCCTTTGCCTCAGCAGACAGTGGGGTACTTAGAACCCCATCACAGTGGAAGCTCCTGCACAAGAGCATCCTCAGCCTTGGTTCTTCCAGCCCCTCTTTGCACCAGCTTCAGGATGTGCCAAGGGTGCAGTCCCCAATTGACTCTCAAGAGCCAGCTCTGGAGCTGAGAGTGCAGCATCCTGGGGGTACAAAGCTTTTGGAACCTGCAAAGCAACCAGAGCTTACCCTGCAAGCCCTGACCCAGCAGAGGACGAGGCTGAGGAGCTCTGGAGAGCTGGTGGTAACCCTGCACCATGAGGTTGGATGTTTCTGTTACCTCACTGTGCATTGAGTGGGAAACCCCCAGGAGGCTCCGACATCCCCAGTGTCAGCTGAAACCAGCAGCCAGTCCCATGTGGAACATAGAGTCCTAGAATGGGTTGGGTTGGAAAGGACCTTAAGATCATCCAGTTCCAACCCCCCTGCCATGAAGAGAAGCACGGGGGTAGTGTGTGGTTATGTGCACTCCATGACACAAGTGATCACTCTCTTGCAGCCCTTGTTCCCCAGAGGTGGATGCTATTCCAGGGCACCCAGGTACCATTCCCCTCCTGGGGCTGGGCATCACGAGCTGCATCCCCTGATGGGCTTTGGGGAACATGGCTGGGACAGATGGGAATTCGAAGCCCATGGGTCTGTCCATGTGAGGACTCTGCAAGTGCACAGGGCAAAGGCATGAGGGCCTTGCAAAGGGAATGAGGACACAGCTTTGGATTCCTGGCAGTCCCTAATGAGTAGAAAGCAGTAAGGTGAGTCAGGGCTCCCAGCACAGACCTCATGCAACAGCTCTTGATACCGGCCCTGAGACACGCAAGAAGCATCCTCAAACAGGAATGGTGACCCTTTTGTTTTGCTGTCCCTACCCTCTTCTTGGCATCTACCACCTTATTCTTACATTGTTTTACAGTTCCTTCATTCTTCTAGTACCTGTTCTAACGCAAGATGGGCGGCAGAGGTGACCATTGCACAACACTTGCTCCTCAATGCTGTAGCCACTAAAGACCCTAAAGACCACAGATATTCTTCTTTCTCCACCAAGTTGCTGGAGCAAGAGGAAAGGTCTGGTCCAAGTGATGTGAAAACAGAAAGCAATGGCAAATACACTGGGAAACAACCTGGTGGACGTTGCCTTCACCTTTGCTTGTGTCCAGCCACTCATTTGTTGTAGAAAACAAAGAGATCAAGTTAAAACCAGCCAAGGGACAAAGTCAACCACGTCGCTATGAAGCAGTTCATCTTCTACACAGCACATTGCAAGGCCTATAAAGCTTTGGCAAGTTGGACTTGCCCTTTATGCTCATGTAGAGGAGTAACAACAGCATGTCGTGTTGTCCCCATTCTTTGCCCAGCACAGGAGCAGCTCAGCCCTGCTGGAGGCCATGGTGGGGTGGAAGGACAACATTTCCCCAGGCTGGTGGGTGCAACCAGGAACAAGGCGCAGAGGTATGAGGTGGGGAAGGGTTCACAAGTTCCCACCTTGCAATTTCCAGGTCCGGGAAATGCTAACTCAAGCTGATGCTTGCAGCAGGTGTGTCACCACCTCTGATGAAAGAGGACCTCAGACAGATATAAAAGGTCTGCAGAGGCTCTTGGATCACTGCGACAGACCCATCTTCTGCAAAGCCTCCTTGGAGATAAGGGTAAGTAACACTGAGGTGGCTCTTGCAGGACATAAGGTGAGGGGTGAAGTGATTTAGAGTATGGGATGTCATCCCATGCCTGTTTCATTCCAGGGTGGTAGTTTCTTCTTTGGACAGGGTAGGAGGTTGGTTTTGGCTACAAGGCAAATATAAATGAATGGCATTTCCATGCCACCTTTAGTGGAGGTGTATTTGTCTCCATGGGCAAGGAGATTCAGAGGGAGAAGAGGAAGAGATGAGGCTGAGGTTGCAATGAAGCCTGTACCTGAACCATGCTCCCTGTCTTAAAGTCATTGTCACTGTCTGTAGCATGGTGCAGATACATGACTGCAGCCTCATGGGGTTTGTCTGATGTGCCTGACAAATGCCTTCAGGTTGGGAAGAACAAGCTGCTCCTTGGCTGAACCTAAAACTAGAGGTGGTTTGGGTGATGCTGTGAAATGGTGATGCTCCTAACCCCACTTATTGCCATGCTCCTGGTGCAGATCCCTTGGGGTACCTGATCATGCCATGGGGTTTTTGATGCACCTCACGGCCTTGGGGTTTCTCCACACAGCTTCTCAAGACCTCAACCATGTCTGTGAGCACCCAGCCCATGACCACCTCTTCTGAGACTCGGCAGTTCCCTGGAAACTGCACATTGGAGAAGGCCCTGAAGACCATTGTGGATGTCTACCACCGCTACAGCATCCGGGAGGGCGAGCTCGACCTCCTCAACTTCAATGACTTCAAGACACTGCTGACTGAGCAGGCACCGACCTTCCTGCAGGCTTGTGTGAGTGTTCAGGAGCTGCGTTGTGGTCTCCTCAGGGGGCTGGAGTGGGATGAGGCTGAGGTTGCCTCCAGGGATGCTCCTTGGGGAATGGGGTGCAGTCCCCATCATGGCTGTGGTCCACAGACCCAGCTTGTCCATGTGCTGTGGATGCTCATTCCTCCTGATGCTGCAGAGGTATAGAGCTTGGAAAGGGCTCTATCTAGGGGCTAAATGCAAGGTAGGAGAGGGTCACCGTGATCCTGCAGCTTCCAGGATCATGGAAGAACAAAGCTGGTTTCCATCAGAGGGTGTGCAGCCCAGGGAGGAGGCATGCTAACACATGTCCTGCCCCCCAATTTCAGAACAGGAACCGTCCTGGCTACCTGAAACAGCTCTTCCAAGAGACTGATTTAAATAAGGACAAGGACCTGAGCTTCGAGGAGTTCACCATCGTCTTGGCCAAGGTGACCGATGATGCCCATCACATCATCCACAAGGATGACCGCTGCACACCAGACAAGGATTGAGTCCCCATGAAGACTCGGAGGGGGTGGCTTGTAGGAATTGGGCTCTACCTGCTTTCTGTCTGCTTGGATCACTTGTGCTTGTGAGGCAATAAAGCATCATTTGGTGTTCATTGAGATCCTAGCTCAGCTCTCCTTTTTGTATCCATCTGATGGGCACCACTGCAGAGAATGCAGGGTCCTAAATGCCCAAACGAGGTACCCAAAAAGCCCATAAAGGAAGAGGGTTATGATTGAGATGTGAATGGGCAGGAGCTGTGCTTCTCAGTGTCTGGGCCAAGCTGATGGGCTAGGAAGGTGTTAATGGCCAGAAGAGCAACACAAGACACGGCCTGAGCTCCACAAGGGTTTTACTCATCAGCTGCAACACGTAGAAGGTGTATTAGAGGCTCTCCAGGCAGAGGAAGTGCTCTGCATAGGCTGGGGAGGGCAGAGCCAGCCCAGCTTGAAGAAGCACCTCCTGTTTGCTCTCCTCATGCAGCTTTTCCCCCTTGGCTGTGCCAAGTGCATTGTTGGGATGCACAATCACCTCTGAGCATTAATACCCATGACAGCAGGAGTTCACAACAGGACACAGCCCTTACCACAAGAACAAGCTGTTATGTTAGTGTCTGTACACAGAGCTTCTGCTCCATAGGAAATTCCACGATTTTGGGGTTTTTTCCCCCTAAATCCCAATGAAAACTTCCATTTCAGAGTTTTCCCACGCAGAAAAGTGACCTGGAGTGCTCCCTCCCAACCCTGCTCCATCACTTGCAACCCAGCCAAGATGAGATGCCCAATGGGCTCCATCTTACCAAACCCCTGTTGAGCTCCAGCAGGGCACAAAGGATCTTGTCCCTGGATAAGCCACCAGGGAGATATCTTCCAGCACAAACAAAAACCTTTCTGGGTCCTAAATATGCTGCAATCCAGCTCTTCTCCTCAATGAATGCTTGGGTACCACCATCCCAAGGACCAAGGTGGTGCCTGCTGAGCAGTTTGTAGCTGTTTGCTATGGCTGAGACCTATACAAATGCTTTTTGGCCTGAGATGAAGGCTTGGGAAACCCTTTAACTTGTGGCTCCAGGATGGGGAAAACTCCTGCAGTGGCAGCGTATGCAGGGTGGCAGCTGGAGCATCACTGCTCTGATGATGCTCAAAGGAGCATCACTGCTCTGATGATGCTCAAAGGAGCTCAGAGTGCATCCCTTGGCTTCCCCAAGCTAAATCAAGTCTAGCAACCAGCACCAACCTGGCTCAATCCTTAAGATACTTGCACCCATTGTTCAGATCCCCCCTGAGCCTTCTCTTCTCCAGGCCCTGCTCCCACCCCATCCTGAGCCTGTGCTGTGCTCAGCCCACGGGGACCAACCCTGCCGTGCCCTCTTCCCGCATCAACCAGCTACTTGCTGGTAAATGGCTCTTTTGCAAGAGTTTTGCAACCAACCAGCTCCTCAGGGCACAACCAATCCCAGTCACCTCCAACCAGCTCTTTCCATGTCTATCCGGCTGCTTCCGAATGTCTGCTTCCTGCTCCTTCCCTTTCCAGCCAGCAAGTGGATGCTTGCCCTGTGCTGTCAGCCCTGGGACCAGCTTCCTGCATTGCCCACAGGCACAACTACACAGGGAAGCTCCCCCTGCAAGGATACAGGGTTAGAATATGCTCCTGTGACCCTCAGCAATGACCAAGCTCTGTGGTCACCTTAGGGTCTCATCCTTGCTGCCTGATGGGCACATCTGATGGTCCAGGCACCATCTCTCTTTGGGACCCCCTGACCCATCCCACCCCTATAACCTGTCCTCACTCTTCCTTGACTTCAGGATGCTAAAAATGACTCAAAAATGCCATTTCCTGAAGTTGCTACAAGAATTCTGCAACCCAGCAGATGGTCCCTGTTGTGAAACCCCCCAGCCCTTCTCCAGGGCATCAAAGCACTCCTGTTGTGAAACATGCACCCCGGTCAGTGAGCACTGGGTGGTCACAAGGATGGACCACTCACAGCTGCATCCCCACATCTCCCTGCACCGTGCAGCCCCACATCAGCTCATGGAGCTCCCAGAGCTTGCCCATGGCCTTGTTTTCGCCTCCTCTTTGTGTCTGAGATTAGCATCGTGTTTGGCAGGTTAAACAACCCCCCAGGCTGAATCAACAGAACATTCCAATGTAGAAGCACTGGAAAATCTGGTTTTGCTCTCAATTTAGCTGCTTCGTTGCCAACCGGGGTTAAACCTCAACAAGTGCCTGTGTTGGGTGTCTGCAACGCAGGGAAACAACAGGGAAATAAGGTACAAAGTGAGGACATGGTCTTCAAAGGTAAAAATAGACCTTTGAGCCACGCCTGGTCTGCACAGCACCAAGCAAAGCACCTTTGGCGCTGGCTGTTGCTAAGCTGAGGAGCTGAAATGAAGCTGGGAACCTGCCCTGTATTATTTGCCTTTCAAAGAGCTGCTTGCAGCAGGCAGGGGATGATTCCCCATCATTAGGGCATCCCCCTCAGCACGAGCTCTGTGCCCAGGTCACAATGGCAACGCTGTCAGTGAAGCACTGAGATGCTTTTGGGTGCCCCAGGTCTGCAAGGATGGGGATGTGATGGGGCCAAGCAGGGCTGTTTCATTGAGATACTGCCTTGAGATACCCTCTGCAGCCTGCGTCCAGCTCTGGGGCGACAACATCAGAGGGATGTGGAACTGTTGGAGTGAGTCCATCCCCATCCCTGGCAGTGTTCAAGGCCAGGATGGACGGGGCTTGGAGCAACCTGCATTAGTGGAAGGTGTCCCTGCCCATAGCAGGGTTTGGAACTGGATGAGCTTTAAGGTCCTTTCCAACCCAAACTATTCCATGACGCTTGTTTGTGTCACTTCAGCATCCTCTCTGCTCAGGACCTGCAGGCTCTGTTGGGATGAAAGGGATGTGTGCAGATCTGGGGACAGCTCTGCTATTACAGGTGGACCCTCTGCTTGCTCACAGCCCTGCACTGATGTCCCAGTCCTGCTGCACTCAGTGTGTGGTGGCTGCTTCCTCCGGCCTGATGGTCCATCACCCCGGTGTGTGACACAACAGGAGTCCTGCACCCTGTTCAAGAGAGCATAAAGTCCATGTTGTGTTGGCAAACATCCTGTTGCATCAACACCATAAGCTTTGAAACTGGTTCCTGCCTGGATCCTGGGGGAAGCCTTGTCCTTATGGGCCAGCCCTGCTCCTGGGGGTGATGCTTTTCTGCCCTGGCAGGGTGGTGGCAATGAACCAGCTCCACTCTCTCCCTTGGCTGTGAGGCTCTTACCTGCTCCAGAGCCCCTGCAGTGCTGCAGGATAAGGTGCATCACCCATATTGAGGTGCAGGATCTGCTGCCAGTAGGGACCTGCCACCCTGGGCAGGCTCAGGCAGAGCTGAGTGGATTCTGAGCCCTGCAGAGAGAATCATAGAAGGGTTTGGGTTAGAAAGGACGTGAAGCTCATCCAGTTCCAGCCCTCACCATGGGCAGGGACCTCTTCCACTGGAGCAGGGTGCTCCAAGCCCCTGTGTCCAACCTGGCCTTGAACACTACCAGGGATGGGGCAGCCACAGCTTCTCCACTCAACCCATTCCAGTTCCTCACCACCCTCATAGGGAAGATGATCTTCCTTACACCCAATCTAAATCCCCCCTGTTTAATTTGACCCCGTCACCCCTTGTCCTACAGCTCCAGCCCCTGCTGAAGAGATCAGAGGTTTGAAGGTGTTTGACACTTCAAGATGTCCAAAGCGACTCCAAAGGAAGCTGAAGCAACCTGGCCAGCGGTGGTGAAGCAAACCTGTGGCTGCCTTGTGTTAACCAAGGGGGTTGCTTCAGTGCTGCTGCTTTGGGGAAGCTTGTGGCAGGTTCCTTCCCGGAGCAGGGTGATTTCAGAGCCTTGACTCACCCTTAGGACACCACAAATGTTCCTTTTCCCCATCCCCTACAAGACACTTGCAAATCAGTACCAAGCTCTAAGCACAAACAGCATGAGGCTGCTCAAAGTCATTCCCAGCCCCATACTGAAAGCATCTCTTAATACCAAACCCCTCCTATGGGGATGCTCTGAGTGAGGAGCTGAGGTTGGTCTCAGCTCTTGTCCACAAGGAGCTGGACCATGCTGCTGGCTGCAGCACTAGAACTGAACACATCCACCCCCAGCTCCCTTGCAGCCTCATGCAAAGCATGAGTGCCCTAAAAAGGATGGTCATTCAGGGAAGAGCATTCTTCCACCCTTCTCCTTCCTTCCAGCTCTTCACATCTCACTCTTAGGAGATGCACAGAGCACTTTCAGGCCAAAACAAGGCTTACTTTCCTAGTTGGAAATGTAAAGACCTGTCAGTTCATACAGCCTGAGCTTCAGAGCAATAATGCAAGGAATATAGTGAGCAATGAATCCCACTCTTCCCAATGTCCACCTGCAGCCTGGCTCCAAGGTCCATTGAAAGCCATGCTGAGAGAGAGCAGGGTGCAGGACCTCAAGGAAAACCCATGCAAACAGACACAAGAGCTTTAACAGCCTCAGGGCTCATCTTTATTTGGCAGCAAATCCATCACATGTGAAGGGAAGGGATGGAGGGAGATGGGAAGGAAAGGTTGGGGGTCAGGGGAGAAAGCCAGGGGCTGCAAGCGCCCCTTGGGTGCCTTTGGCCATGGACCACAGCCCACCTCAGTGGTGGTGTTGTTGCAGGTGCTTGTGCTGCTGCTGCTGCTGCTGCTGGTTCTCAACCTCGTGGAGGTGCTCATGGGTGGCAATGGTCACACGGGTGATGAGCAGCATCACCTCGCTGAAGCAGAGCTGCGCATCCTTGTTCATATCGAGGTCCTTCATGATCTCGTCAATGGTGGCCTTGCTTTTCACGTGCTGCAAAGGAAGGGGCAGGGTGAGGGCAAAGTCCACAGCTCAGGCCTCTTGCTGGGACCCTCATTGGGGTCAGGTCCTCAAGAACCTGATGCTGAGAGTGGTTCCATCCTTGTGACATCACCATCACTCATTGCTTTGGGTACAGCAAGAAGGTTGGAGAGCAGCAGGCCAACATCGGTGCAAGGACCCCGGGCAATGAGAAGCCCTATGAAGGTTATGTCTGCCACAAACCTCTCCTTTAGCTGGCTTAAACCCACTTGACCTTCTGCTGTAGCAAAGTGAGGGATCAAAATTGCACTTTTGGGCTGCTGTTTCTGACATCCTTGCTCCTGGATGCCAACAGGACCCTGATTTTCCCAGGTAAAGTGATAAGGGTACCTATCTGGCCATAGGGTCACCCAAACACAGTTGGGTTTCCTTCATCTAGCTTTATGGAGCATGTTTGGAAGGTGGCAGTCCTACAGGGAGGCTCTGGGCAGGAGAGCAGAGTGGGAAGGGAGTGAATGGAGATCCTATTCAGGCAATGGGGTCCAGCCCAGCTCCCTCCCTCCATGGGCCACCAGAAGCCCTGCTTTGCCTCCACTCACCTTCAGGTAGTTGGCAAGCTGCTTCTCAATGAGGAGCTTCAGCTCCGCCTTGGTCAGGGTGTCTCTGTCCCCCTCCCGTCTTGAGTACTGGTGGAAGACATCAATGATGACATCCATGGACTTCTCCAGCTGGGAGAGGGGCTCCTGGGTCTGCGAGGTCTGGAAGAGAAACCATTACAGTGAATAACGTCCGGAGCCGCAAGAGATGGGGAATCATAGGACCATGGATCATAGGGAGCCTGATGTAAGCTTCACACCAGCAGAGGTCACAGCCTGGTTTTGTTCAGTCCTTTTGGTGATCAATTTGATCTGTTTGGTTTGTTCCCTCTTCTCTCCAAGCCAAAGGAGACTGAAGGGAGCTGCAGCCTTGGCTTCTGCTTCGGGATGTGCAACTACAGATCCTAGCCAAGATCCCATTTCCACTCCCCAGAACAAGTGCCTGCTGTAAGACAGGCACTGGTGTAGCAAGGCCCCCCAAAGGAGCTGGTGACACTGCAGAGACCTCTGTAGAGATGCAGAGACCTCTGTAGAGATACAGAGAATGAGGGCTGATGTCCAGGAGTCTCTTCAGTGGCTTGACTATGCCATGGGGAATCTCTTCCAGGAGGAGACATCTCTCCTTGTGGGTTTAGCTCTGATAAGCTGGGATGGAGATGGTCACCCTCTGCCAGCAGCACCCCCGATGGTCCTACCAGCACCTAGAAAAGAGCAGGGAGACCTTAAATGCCCACGTTCCCATTAGACTTGCCTTGCTCATCTTGATGAAGTAGCGTGATCCTCTCGGGCTGCAGTGGGGCTGGTCCCAAGCACAGCATCTCTTATAGCCTGACCTGCATTGTGAAATGTCCCTGTTTCACCCAATTCCAGTCCCTTTCATGACACACTCGTGTGTTGCTTAAGGCTCTGAGGTAGTTCTCCAAAAGGGGTCTCTGTGGCTTTGCTTGCATGGTCGGTGTGTCACGTACTCGGACTGGGTGGCAGGGCATAGCCATGGCCCCGCTGCTGGGTGCCCTTCACCTGCCTATTGGGGCTGCAATTCTCCATCAGCTCTCAACAGAAGTGCATTCCCTTGGCTGCTTCAGGCTCACTTCAAGTTCACTTTCCTCTAGAGTGGTGTTCTTTCATGCCATGAGGTAAAGGGGATCCCCAGCATCATGCCTGCACATCACCTATCATAGCCTGGTTTGGATTGAAAGGGACCTTAGAGCTCACCCAGCTCCAACCCCCTGCCATGGGCAGGGATGCCTTCCATAGGGCAGCTTGCTCCAAGCCCTGTCCAGCTCCCAGAGTGCTCACACACCTAAGGTGCCAGGACAGAAAGCTGGTGCTGGGCATGGCGAGCATCAGAATGGTGCCACCCACATGGTGGGTCACTATTGCTTTGCCACCTAAAGCTCCGTCTGTGTACTGCCCCTCTGGTAGTGCTCTGAGCTTATATAGACAGCAAAGAAAGGATTGTGGCGGGTTAACACTTGGTCTTTTGCAGTGAAATGATTGCTCTGTGAACTAGATTATATACATTAATTACATGTTTATTATATATATTATATAGTTCATTTCAATTTGCTTGTGGCTGCTAACATAAAACAAGAATACGCATATGTGAAGCCTCAAGTCAAAGGTTCAGAGCATCTTAGAGCGTTTAAAAGGCAGCAAAATTGAGGACCTTCAATGTGAAAATCCCTGGTGCTTCTTTCAATAGCCTCAAAACACAACTCTGCAAAGCTACAAAGGCATTGAAACCACTGGTGTTGAGCTACCAGAGAATTCGCCTTAGTCGTGCTTTAGCGGGAGCACTAATCTGTAAGACAAAGACAATAACTCATTTCAGCCAAGCCATAATGTTAAATCAAGCCCTGGGCTCAATAAATGAGAGAATGAATGTTGAAGAATGCCTCAGCTTCCTTTGGATTTGCTTTTTAAGCATAAAGCCCCACAAGCAACAGTCTGCAGGTCCCAGCCCCTCTGCTCCAGATGGGAAAAAGTCTTTTCTGCACTGTTTATTAGGTATTCTATATTATATATTAATTATATATTACTTTGCATATATATGTTTATTATATATTTTTCTGCACTATTTTTTAGATATTATATTATGTATAATAACTATAGAATCCCAGACTGGTTGGGGTTGGAAAGGACTTCAGGATGATGTAGATCCAACCCCTCTGGCATGGGCAAGGCCGCATCACCCTAGATCATGTTGCTCAAGGCTGCGTCCAACCTGGCCTTGATTCATTACATTTCTACTGCCATCTAGGTGCTCAAAAGATAACTGTCCTATGCTGACACCACACAGAACTAAAACCTCAGCTGTACCTATGAAAAGGCTTTGTCCATCTCGCCCATGGGATTAGCATGGAGGAAGAGGTGAAACACCCCAAAAGGCAGTAACAGGCAGCACTTCATCTCAGATGAAGGTTCATCCTTGAAGGGAGCATTCTTAGCTATGGAGGGACCAGTTCAGGAGCAGGGCATGCTCTGTTAACTGCCATCTTCCATCAGCTTTCCTGCACACTAAAGCAAACATGAATCAGGTATATATCTATATAGATAGATATAATAATATATATAATAAGTACAATAAAGCAAATCAGAGAGATATATATGATTTATATATATGATTTACTTATATATATATATGTACAAAGTAGAGCACAGAGGAAAATGAGCAATGCATCAAATCATTACTGCATAGAGAGAACAGAGATTAAGAAGAAATACATCACCACCAAATCATCACCCAGGCCCACACTTGCCATTGCAGCCAATGGAATCTCAGATCATTGGGGAAGTTCCTACACAATGAATCCACCCATAGGTGAGGGTTCGGATTCGACCACAAGAGGGGCCTGGAAAGAGGGTTTAGGAAAGCAACTGGCTTTATGCCATTGTTTGCTTGTGGGGCCGTGCAGCTTCTCATCATCTCACTGTTGGCTGCACTGAGAGCATTGGTCAGGCACTGCAGTGCAGCCAAGTGTGAAGGTCATAGAACAACACCCCCGTGTTTTCCTGCCTCTTTCCAACAGTCACAATGAACATAAATCCATGTTCTATACAGATACTCATATACATATACACACTCTACCAAATGCACTTTAACAAAACCCTCATACTCTGTTACACCTCAGCCATGAGCAGGAATCAACCCCTCAGCTGGGTTCCCATCCATCACAGGCCCTCCACCAGCTCACTCAGTGCCTATTCCTGAGCCCCAAAACCTGGCTGCAGAGCCTCAGGTCCCCAAAACCCCTGCACTTGGCCTCTGCTTCTGAGCCCATGGATGTGCCACTCAAAGCGTGTGAGCCCCAAAACCAAGCTCCAGGACCCGAAAACTGCTCCGAAAGCAGCGCATCCCCGTCTGCCTCCTCACCCCCTTCGCAGCCCCGCGTCTCTACGGAGCATCCCTCGGTTACTGCTGCTTCAGACCCGACCTCTCCGGCAGCCCCAGCACCACCGGGGCCTCACCCTCCCGAGGCCGAAGCACCCCCGAGCCCGGCCCCCTTGCAGGAAGCCCCGACGGCAGCGGATGCCCGGCCCCAACGAGGAGCAGCCGAAAGCCGGATAGGGCCGACACGGGCTCCGCCTCCATTAACCCCAGGACTACCCGGTGCCGCTTCTGTCCCCCCTTCCCCAGCCCCAGAAGAACAGAAGCTCCCTTTGGGGCATCCCCTCCCCTCCCCTCCCCATCACCGGCTCCGGCGCGCTCAGCTCCCGCATGGTTACAACACGCTCCGGTCTCGCCGCTCCTTAAGCACCGCCCGGTCCCGGCTCCTCCTTCCCCATGGACCGCCTCCATCCGCCTGCAGTCCCTTACGTCCCCCCCTTCTGTTCGCGGCCCTTCCTTGCTAAGGAGGAAAGGAGCAGGGCTCCAGGACTGGGGAAAAGCGGCTGGAAACTGCTCATGGAAAAAGGACCTGGGGTGCTGAGTGATGGACCTGACCATGAGCAGCTTGTGCCCAGGCAGCCACCAGCATCCTGGCCTGGCTCAGCACCAGTGCGGCAGCAGGGCCAGGGCAGTGACTGTGCCCCTGCACTGGGCACTGGTGAGGCTGCACCTTGAATCCTGTTTTCAGCTCTGGGTCCCTCACTACAAGAGAGACCTTGAGGTGCTGGAGTGGGGCCAGAGAAGGGCAATGGAGCTGGGGCAGGGCCTGGAGCACAGTGTGATGGGCAATGGCTGAGGGACCTGGGGGGTTTGGATGGAGAAGGCTCAGGGGGGACCTGATGGCTCCCTACAACTGCCTGACAGGAGGATGGAGCCAGGAGATGGCTGGGATCTGCTCCCAAGGAACAAGGGATGGGACAAGAGGAAACGGCCTCAAGCTGCACCAGGGCAGGTTTAGAT